>DWGJ01001532.1:0-19424 GCA_018246895.1 Aspitha aspitha aspitha
CTTCCATTGGTGAGTATTGTAAATAAACATAAAATAATAGTATATTAGTTAAAAAATAGTCTTTAGAAAGTATATTCAAAAGTTATACGTATTATTTAAGAATGGTACAATTTTCACCCGGTTTTGGAATGAGCCTGAAGCATAGCTGCACTGTAACTGCAATGTGAATAAGAGAGTGATTAGTGGCTAATGGGAATGTCGGAAGTAATACAATCACTTCAGACTTACGGTTAAGGCGTAGGTAGCGACTGAAATGATCAATGGCTACAACCGACATGCATATTCATGGCTGTATCTCACTCGTAAGTCGTTAGTAAGTATTCGACTGCGCCCAATGACGCTAAACTCATCATGATAGATAGCACCATGAACGATACTATATAATGTTACCATCAACAGCAGCATAACAAATTTGTTTTGAATACGTTTGCATCTTTTTAATTTAAGTTAAAATATTGCTATGCTTTATAAAATTATATAAATTCTTATCTTTCATGAGACTTCAAATATTTGTTGTAATATTTTCCATTACAGCACCTTTCTGTAATCAAGATTGCTTGCTTCTTGTTTTCATTAATATTACAGGGAAAAAAATACATGAAGAAATGACAACACCGCTGAAATATTACGTGAGAAATCCAACAGGTTAGGTTTCTGTAATGATGTAAAGTGGCTTAAGATAATATCTTCAAAATTCTTTTGTCGTGTTTTGTATACACGTTGTTTTTGTAGAATTATTTAACTCACCAAACAAAGAAAAAAATTCTTAAAATAAAGGAAAGAACATACTGAACTGTTTTGTCTTTCTTATTTATGTATGTAGAGAAATAAAAAATGTGACAACGCGTGCTTGAACAGCACGGTAAATCGGGGCTTCATAAATAAATTAATTAACTAGTATAATGCTTAACAAAGCCAGGTAATATGATATCTCTTAATAATAGATAAGTATTAGGAAAGGTTTATATATAACCTTTTTTAAGGAATAAAATATATCTTGGTATAAGTTTATACACAAAACGTCAAGAAAGCTCGCAGTAAAAGCTAGCGGTGAATTAAAATGAAGTCCACGTTCTGAGCGAATTACTTGATGTGTAAAATAATTTGCGGAACCGGTCGGTGTCGGCACCGGCGTTTGCTGCCATATCGACTTGTCCTCCATATGCCGATGATTCGATGGTCTGTCTGTTTGTCCAGCAGAGCGCGGCGCGCACCGCGACGTGTGCGCCGCTCCGTGAGGGCCAGGGTTCGGTTACCGACTGACGCCATATCGCCTTACTCACTGGTATAAACCAAACCATACGCTCAATACCATCTGTACACGTTGCTTTTATATAATATATAGTAAATGAGTTATAGCTCGATTGCGATCAAGTTCTTTTTATTATCTTAATTAACGGTACAAGTCCAAGCTATTTCCAGTCAGTAATGGAAAATATAGTCATAATAAATATATAGACTCCGTAACATATTATATGTAGTAACAATAAAAGAATTCAGCTGTATCTACTCGTAAGTACTTGAGCAGCTGTACAAATTTGTTTCAATATAAGAGATACTGTTCTGGAAACTAAATATAAATAATTTAAATTGCAATAAAAATGTAACAGGACCTAATACAAGAATAATTATATTTTGCGACAAACGTGGACCATTCTTAATTCCATGTCAATAAAACTGTCGCTTGCGGTAATCAAAAAGTAATGGGTGTCCGAACACGTGGTTATGTCAATACACACGATTATCGTGGCGTTGCATCCAAATTGGAATAGATTACACGCATCACCGCTGCACCGCTACTTCCTGTCCGCGTCATTCACACGACCTCCCTCGCTCGCAACAATTGACGCCGTTCTGGGACTGATTTTATGGTAATATCCACATCAAACAGGGTGACTTTAACTTTGATTCATTACCGAAATAGGGGCGGACGTAGATTTGATTACGACTTTATAAAATTTACGTCATGTGAATCGAATATTGTTACATTTAACAGCTAAACACTATGCTTAAAGGTGGAAATGAACTGTAAATAAAAATAAACAATTACGTAATTGATTTTCCTTTCGAATCTAAAATACACTACCAAGTCGGGTTTAATTTCGAAATAATGCATCGTAATGTTAACATTCGTGATTTGGGAACCAATAAAACTAGAAAATGCAAAACTGATTTAAATATTTTCTAATGAAAATTATATTTATTAAAAACCATCTCAAATCGTATTTATCACTAACATTTGATACTAAATTGTACTATACATATTGTATTAATTACCTACCAGTGAATATTAAATTTTTCCGAGACATATTTAATTGCAAGTCACGGATGTTACTTCGATTGAGTTCACCTAAAGGTACGAGTATATTCGTTACAAGCACACGTTTTTGCTGTGCAGTTTACGTAATGAATGCTAATGGGATCAAACAAGTTTTGCACAGCACAACAATCCGATCGAATCGGTTGTTGTTCAGTAGATACTTGATTGTTACTAATCTGGACTCCACTTTTTTCTTTGCAGCAAATGACACCATGGAATGTCTTAGAACTCGTGACTCCATGATGGACGATGGCACAGGATGTTTTTATCAATAGCAGTATTCATCTGTATAGTGATTAGCAAATTTCAAAGTTAAAATTACGAAGAAATTAAATTGGAATAAAGTTTTAGATAAATGTATAACTACCACTAGGTATGGGTAAATTAAGAATACTCAGGCCAATTCTCGGAGAAATTTTCATCTCTGCAATTACAACTTAATGAGATTAAATTGTATCAGAATTCATAAGACAGCCGATGTGCTTGTTCTTCGTTCTTACTAATACGTAACATAGAAGCATGCTTGATATCTGGAAGTCCCACATACATCCTAACACTATGTAAAACCAATCCTGATGTGCATGCAGTTGTATTGACAGGACAGTTTTAGCGCAGAACTGGTTTGCGATTGTCGTTCCGCGGAGGCGTGAGAGTGTCCACTGTCGGGATATTCTCATGGCCGTCGTGACGTCACCACGCACCTGCATCTCGGAGCCTTACAAAAGGACAATGTCGTTAAGTGGTTATCCAATTGCGGTTTCAAGTTCAGACAAGTTGCTGCCATCTCAAGGTTCATGATACTCAGTTTAATTGAAAAAATAAAAAAAAAACAACCGGTCGCCTTGAAAGTCTTGTAACCTCCAACTACAGTTATTTCGTTCAACCGAATGGCCTATAAAACATGGCTAGGTATATGCAAAGTAAATCGAACAAAAATCGCCTCCAACCACGTATTGTTTGATAAGTACTTTAAATAATCATTATTAAATAACAAAATCACCATAGGCTTCACGTAACATGTAAATTTTGTTAACAACCATTGTGAGACCACTAAAACAGCCATTACGCAAATTAAATAATTTAATGGCTCGAAAAAAGGGTAATGCAAAGTCCAATACCGAAAATATTACGAAGCCTGCAATATTTCGACCACACAAGCAGAAAATGGCAGGAAATTAAGGAACGTCGTAATATATAATTTCTCAAACTGATAGTCCTTTGTGGACTGTACGCAAACCCGTTGAATATGAGAACATGCGCGAAAACCAGTCCCTATACGGTATAACTTAACGGTTCCTGCAAATGAAGAAATATTCTTGTACGATATAGGTGAAGAAATGAAATGAAATGGTCATAAATATTGTGGCACTTTTTTGTGCTGTTTGCTGATACTCATACACACATTATATTTGCAGCGGTATTACTTTTAAAAGTTAAATTAACTTTTTGTAACACTTCGAGACATCTGGGCTTTACAGCATGTACTAAATACTATGTATTACATTTGACGTTTACGTTTTATGTAACGTCACATTAGGTAAAACTAGGGCCGTTTGCGACTTTGAGTCTAATTGACAAAGTGAATACATCCGGTCCACCGTTATTATTCACTTACGGACAGCTTCGGTTAGAATAGCCGGGTCACTATATCGTTACATTACCTTTGTTGAGTTCGACGTGCAGTAGGTACCATGACCAGCTCACAGGGAGATCACGACGATAGGAATAAAATACTTATCTCGATCATAAGAAAAGTAAACAGTTTTTATAATAATCCGCAACTTTTGATTGTTTTAAGCAAAAATTATCAGTTTATCAATAATAATCTTGGGTTTGATTTCCACCATGGCAATTTTTTTATGAGAAAATTTGTTTGTTCTGTCTGGATGTAACACTATATTATTATTATAGTGTTTGTATCGTATCTATATATACAGATATTAATCTATAGTTACCTACTTAATTTCCAAATTATCTGATTTCTCAGATAGCCTTGTGTGGCATTGTTCCTGTTATTATTCTTATTGTCACGTCAAACACAGCTGTGACTTATATATAAATATGTTGTTGTTGTTCCACCCTTTTTATTGGTCCACTGCTGAACCGGGCCTCCTATCATAGTGAGAGAGATTTAGGCCATAGTCTACCACGCTGGCCAAGTGCGCATTGGTAGACTTGACATTTATAATCTACTAGCTGCGCCGGCAGCTTCGCCGCGTGGAAATCAATATTTTTCCGTTTTTTCGACATTTGTCATTGCTGATCAACTCCTATTAGTCATAGCGTGATGTTACATAGCATATAGAATTCCTCAATAAATGGATTATTCAACATAAGAAAAAAATTTCAATTCGCACCAGTAGTTCCTGAGCTTAGCGCGTTCAAACAAACAAACTCTTCAGCTTTGTAATATTAGTATAGATGATATAATATACATGATATAAGCTGTTATTTGAAATGCTACTGGATCGTCATCAGCAGTCCAGCGGAGACGTGTCGTGGGAACCTCAAGCAGGTATCTCCACAGCCCGCTCCGGGTCCAGGTAATGACAAGATGGAATTTATGAACTGGATGTAAACTGTTGTCACACTCCTTAACATCAATGCTTCATCAACACGAGTATTATAGTTATAAACAGAACAATTTTCGAACTAGCCATGAATTTGGGTCGAAAACTCGAAATCTCTCTATCTCCATTTTGTAAGGCCTTCTGGAGTCTAACATTAGTCAAATAATTATGTTATGTAATTATATCCATAACACAATTAATTACAAAGTAAATAATAATAATTCCTTGAGAACACGATCATTACTTCCTTATCTTCATTCGTGTGAACGTTATGTTAAGTTTTCGGAAATGGCTTTAGATGGTGACTAACCTTCAAACGGTCCATCTACTTAATTTTTGTACTTCTTTATATTATAATTAAAACCATATCGATGAGTAATATTATAAATATTAACATAAAAATGTCAACAAACAGATTATAAATTAGCATACCATAAAGAATGGACCGCTACTATAATTCTACCTGGCTACGTGTAGGTAACTCGTTAGCGGTGACGTCGCCACATCCTGGGCTCGTCTAAAAAATATTGCGAATGAATAAAAAACGCATTTATTGTGTAACAAATGTGTGGGAACCGCGGACAGGTGCGCCTCAGGAAATCTCGACCAGCTTCTGTGCGCTAATCGCGTAGGTACCTACTACTAATTTATCGTGTATAATGTGAATAAGTAAATGTTACCTGCTCGTCTGCAGGCGTTTTATATAGGTTTCAGTCCTCACTGCATCATATTTAACATGCAGATAGGGCAATTTTATAGTCCTATTCCAATTTCCTATCATTCAATAATGATGATCAAAGACGATGGTGAAAGTAGTAATATATTATTAAATAATGTATTATTATTAACAATCATTTGAACAATTAAACATTTCTTGTAGTTAATCGGGCGATGATCGCGTCGCGTCGGCGAAGACATTAATTCTATTGTTTTATTTATTAAATGAGTAGGTACCTAAGCGTATTTAAATTATACCGCCGCACAGGTTAACGACACTAAGCTTTTTGTAATTACAAGATTATCGATTGGCGAGCGAACCTGTTAACTCATCACTCAGCCAACCAGGTGAAGGTACAGGGTACACGCCAATGGATAACCAGTTGGATCGTAAACATGCCATATATTACAGGATGTCAGGCTTCCGAAGAGAGTTAACGCAGTCTAGGCGACACAAATCTGACCATTCAAGACCTTACAGCTGATAGTTGCCAGTATGATTGGTATTTTATGTGTGAAGACAGTGGCGAACAATTTGACATCACTTACATACAAATTTAAAAAAATTTAGCGGCACTTCCCGGTTTTGATTGATAATATCGGTGCAAATTTTTTTAGAAGTATATATTACCTTTTTTTATTGGAATAGAGTAGCAAACGAGCAGGCAGCAGTCACAAGGGGCTGCTGCCGTCCATGTACATCTATAACCGACTCCTAACAGGGTTGTAGGGACTGTTAGTATGAATTGAGTTAATATAAGGTATTAATATGAATTAGTTGGTGATTATTAATTAGTAATAGGACTTCAGGAAAGGGGCTGTTAGTTATATTAGCCCAGTTAGTATGTGTTAGTAGTAGTTACCCTATCAGAAGTCGGTCACAGATGCGTTGCTACTCTTGAAGACGAAGAGCCTCTGGTATACAAGTGGACCGGCAACCATACCCTTCGGACTGAAAATTAGTTGCTTCACGGCAGAAATAGGTGTGGCGGTGGTAATTCTCCGGGCGAACCGTATACAGGTTCTACCACCTACTATTATTACAACCTCTCTACCAAGGTAGGATATACGAGATATTTAAAAGTTCACGCAAAGACATCTGTAAATCAATCGTTAGCATAGGAGAATGTGCCAAAGTTAGTCGTTATATATCTAATATCTACTACTGTTTAGGTGTTACTACAGCCGACCATGGACCGTTACCTACAAAAGAGATCTATGCAATGTAATCCGCAACATATTATGAGTCACGATCGAGACAGTCGCTCCGCCGACTGCAAGCCGGAGCTGCGTTGTTTGCAGTTGCGCAATCGGTATCTGTACGGTAGCATTACGCTAATTCGTTTGCAAAACAGGTGCATCAAAAACAGCAGAATTTATTATGAGGATAATATAAATTTAAAGGATGTTTCATTATTTTGATTACTTCGGGACCTCTAAAGAAATGCACCCTTGTGCTACTAACGCTTCGCACTGTGCTTGTCTAGAAAATTCTTTTTAACTTTTGATTTGAAAATCCCTAATTATATTTGTAAAGATAAGGAAAACAACATACTTTAATTTGACTATAGCATATGATTATTGAAGTTATATTATGTTTGTCAGATTATGCTATTTTATGATTCATCGTGAGAAGCCACAAAGCCGAGCAGGTGACGGCGCCAATACGAGTCGATCTACGATCATAATTGGATATAAACCTTTACTCCGACGCATCATCTCCGCATACGTCTTATTAGATTGCGTCTTGTTTTATTACATTTCTACAAACTGAATTGCGACGTTCTTCTATTAGCAATTACCTCCGCCATCTTCATTATAGCTTATTCTGCAGTTGTTTAAAAAAATTCATTTACAACCGGATGTGAAGGAAACGGAAATGACCATAACTATTTTACTTTTGATTGGCAGCAATTTATACATTGCGATTTGCTTATGAATTTATTCCAATAATATGTTAAATTGCACCGAAAACGTAATTATTCTGTGAAGTAATAGTAGAAAAAAAGTATTAAATACTTTTTGTTAAACGACACCTCCAATATAGATGCCAAAGTAATAAATTAGTGTAATAAGAAACCAAAATTTAAACAAGATCTAATTAATTTGTGTAAAAGCTTTGAAAATTAATATAAATTTCAATGTAATCTGTAATAAAATGGAGTTATATTTCAAACCAGTAAACTAAACATGTAGGATTGTTATCGCGTAGTTAACCTGGTTATAGAAACCAATCGATGACGTCACGCCTTGATGGACCACTGGAACTATTCGAAGATACTAATAAAGGCTGAGGTAAATCAACATATCAATGATTATTGCACTGAATGTTTCCATAGAAATTGCATTGTTTATAGGAACTTACCAGTATTCATAAATTACACTACTACGAGAAAATGTTCTTTCGTTACTAATTTAAAAAAAACTCAAGATTATACCTAATTATTTTTGCAGTGAACCATAATTTATTTTCTCGCATAACGAAATACAAATACCTATTTAATAGCGACGACTTGACGGAAACAAAGGGAAATATCATATTTTGTGACTTAATTATCCAAGAGAAAAATGTAAATTAGAATAAGATATCAATTTTTCACAGCCTGTGATTTTGAAGGCTCGTAAACAATTAGAAGGTTAACAAGTCCAATAAGCTTTTGTGCGCCCGATATACAAGCAAGCAGTCGGAAAATACAATTAAGATGTATGAAACTGAAAAAGTATTTAGTTTTCGTACAGCTGTTATTGTCTTAATTCAAAGTCTCTACACGTTCGGCGGCGGCCGGTTCCCGAAGTCGGCCACACACAGGACGGCCTCAAATTCATTGTTTTGTTTCCCACATTACTCGTGCACATTACCTACACACTATTAATACCGTCGGACGTCGGAACAAGCGATTTCCACGGGCGCGGTGTGCGTCCACGCTTCATTTCCACAGCATCACTATAAAACACCGTGTGTTTGTACTGAAAATACATTTAAGCTGTCAGATGTTTGATCGAGCCGTTTTAATGGAGTCGGAAAAACAACAGCAGTTTACGAATTGGATCGGTAATGTTTGAATGTTCCGATTTGGGCTCTTTTAGATCACACGTGTTGTGTACCCACTGTTACATGACTCCTGTATTGAGCGCTGCCAAAAAGAATATTGGTGCAAGGAAGTAAATAATGCATGAACTTTAAAAATATACAGATTAAATACACATCCGAAAATGTTTAAACATATCAATGGCTGTATTTACATCATACATAGTAAAATCGATTGAAACAAAGACTTTTTCGCAAACACTAATTTAAAAATGTCTAAGTCTCAGTACATACCCTTAGGATTACATAATTTACATTACATAACTTGCAATACAGTAAACTATTAAATGCGTCAAATATTAAAGCCATTTCTTGGTTACATCTTTATCTTGGCAAACAGTCAGCTAGTTTATTTATTTATTTTATTTATTTATTTATTTATTTATTTTATCTTACACGAATATATCTTACACGAATTACACGAATATAAAAGACAATCGGCCAAAGATAAAATAGAAAACTAAAGTAAGTGGCAATCGAGTAAGATTTGTTGGTCGTAATTTATTGAACAAAGTAATTTCACGGTTCGGGAGCATTGCGTCGATGAAGCGTGCTGTCAGTAGCGGGCGCTGGTCGCGGATATCCTCCCCAACACCGATTGTCTAAAAACCCTCGTGGGAAAATTGTGTTTTTACGGAATCTGTAACTGACCGAAAAACTTTAGCTCTCATCCAGCAATGTGGTGTACTGAATACAACATCTATTTCAACATACATAAATACATACAATACAACGAGTCTTACAACTAATATGGTACCTGCATGTCAAAGTGTAAGATATATTTTGTATAGAGATTTGAGATCAATAAAACTGTTTGTAAAGAATTCTTCGGAGTATTATAACAAATATGTATGAAAGTAATAAAAGATATTTTACAGAAGATTAGAAACTGATTCTTCAGAGCTTCGTTCAGATCGCACTGCGCTAGGTGTCTGTTGCGGTCAGCATCTTAGGCCGTATACATTTTGGGTTTTATATTTACTATACTTACGTACTGTCCTATAGTTCCGTAAACCATGTCTTGCTTTAGAATTTGATACTGTTCTCTAATGAAATACAATGTTCTTACTAACTGAATTCATACTAATAGTCAAATTCCTATTGTCCTATTTGATTGCAGATGTCCGTAGACAGAAGCAGTCGCGTGCGACGCGAGACTGCTTGCTAGATGCTCGATTGCATCTTCTTAGCATGAAAAGACGAGAGTGACGATTATTACATACTTACCTAACTATTGGACATCTCATCTAATTTCATATTTTTAGCGAACAAATAAATAACATTAAAATAGCCCGAATTCACTTTGAAACGCTTGTACAAAATGTTATTAGAATAATAATGCAAACATACAATGAGAGAATAACAATGCATTTCATGCAGATGTGTGCTGATCGGAGTCGGACCGCATCTGCCACGAGCTGGCCGAGCGGTTTGAACATGTTGCTTAATAGCTTGACAGCAAGAACAAGTTTTACCTAGATTACTAGCAAAATCGATTGTAATTATTGCGGTGTAGGTATATAATGATATTACTAATCCTTTTGTGAACACTCAACTCAACTACCTTCTTGATATAATGGTTAGAGACCCTGACAGCAGAACAGGGGTCAAGGGTTTGATTTCAACCCATGACAAACATTTGTAATGTGGATATTTGTTTGTTCTGTCCTGGGTGTACGAGTAATATACCTGTTTTAAGAAGTATTGTATAGTAGGTTTGTACATAGTTACATACATGTATTGACGAGTATTAATATTTTGGAATCAGATAACCATGTGGGGAACTGGGGAATTATCCCAATTATCAAAAAAAAACATAGTATGTATAACACTTCTTTTGTGCATAACAATAAAAAATATTCCAAACACAATGCGCCTGAAAATGAATTCCGATTTGTTTTTTGCTTGAAAAATAATTGCTTTATTAAAGTAATTATGTAAATGAGATCAAATTTCGACTTCGCACAATCGCGTATATTGGTCATAAATCGGCACATGGCGCCATTATGACAACAATAAAATCGATGTCAGCAGCAACGTATTTTAGCATCTGTCGGTAGCAGCCGCCAGTGACATGTGTGTGTAAAACAAAACCCTTACCCCTGGGTGAGGGGTGAGATTTCCTCTACCAGGTGAGAGTGGACCGGTGGAGTACACATATGTTGCCACGTGTGGGGAACCCCTCTACAGGTGCCCGTATGAATGAAGTCTTTGTTGGCCGTTCCATTGACAACAAAACGTTTGGCGCGCAATTTTGGCGGGCTTTCAGTAATATGTATTTATGTTTATAACATGGAGACAAAATATATTAATAAACCCAAATGCTAATTAATAAATAAATATTTACGATATAAATACATAAAGAAGATAAAAAAGATCAAATAATATCAGTAATATGTAATATGTATATTTCCTCTGATTCAACTACAGGTCTACTCAACGGATTTCGTTTATAATTTTTTAGCTTTCTCCTTACAAAAGCAGCATTGATTGATCCCAAGTTGTTTTATCAGTGACATATTGGCCAATATTAAACTGATTGCAGACCAAAATCATTACCGTTTCTTGCATTGGCAGTGCGTAATTTATAAGTTCCGGTCGTCCCCTTGCTCAATACATTTTTTCCCATGATTAAGATTCCCTAAGGAATAATTCCGTTGCTCCCTCGAACAGGTGTTCTCTGATTAAGGTCAAGGAGTTCTCATTGCAATGGGTCAGTGGCCAGGTCTTGGTTCCGCACCCGTCAGACCATGGATGACCTTTGAATGAAATAATAGATTAGTTTGAATGGCATTTTTTTGATAAGAAATGTTTGTGCATGTTAAACAGCCATCTCGAAGCATGGGAAGCAAATGACAGCTGTTGTCACATTTACGTTTTGCTCATAATTGAAGGTAACCAGCTTTTTGTTAACTGGTTTATCAAGGCTTAAACTTACTATTTGGTTGGCTGGTTAACTCGTTATTATTATTTGATAATTGAGTTTCGAGAGTCGCGACTCATTCAAGATAAATGTTTGTGGGTGGACGAGAATTTTCCTGTGACTTGGTGTTAAATTAGCTATACAGATATGTATGTAGACAATCCATAATCCATACTAATATTATAAATGCGAAAGTGTGTTATTATGTTGGCTCGCGGGCCAGGTCGCGGATAAAAGCTAGTTAACATGGATAAGCTTAAAATTTGGTAATTATTAATTATTAATTGTAGTTTTGACAAATATTAATAATAATAATAACTGAGTTTATTTCAAATAGGCTTTTTAAGAACTAGCTGCTCACGGATTCCGATCATAAATTTTCTGAAAGCCATAAAATATCACTTAGCCTGTATCTACAAATATTACAAACGATTTATTTCGAAGTAACAGCGTTTCTATGGTTACACGACTCACTTCAATAATATGTAATGTAATGTTTCCAGAAAAGGTAAATAGGTGTTAGATATAACATAAACATAAACAATGGGACATTGGTGAAATGAAAAATAAAGTATCGTATCGCATTTGGACAGATTGTTCAATGAAGGGGTCATACGGCCATACCGCAGGATATACGACCGTCGCTCTAAGTACTTCCTCATTAGTACTGAGTAATCGCCTCTTCCGCTATCGGTCAAATAGCCGTAGCAACGCGCAACTGCATAGTGTGTTGTGTGCAATATGTGTAATAGGTATACAAACTTTCTTGCTTGTCCTACGGACCGTACCAAATGTGTAGCCAGGATTAAGTAAAACTAAACTATTCTTACAGTATGTCGCGAATCAAATAGCATTGATGATTATTAAAACAACAATGATCTCTTGAATAAAAGAATTTTGATGGTAATATAGAAATTACGAAATTCATAAAAAAATTACAATATAACAAATTCATAAAATTTTAAGCCTTCCTTTAAAACTTTACACAATAGAGTCTATACGTATCTCATAAATATATAACTAACTGGGGCTGTTTATATTTCGATACACAACCTATAAATTAATCAAACGGCTCTTAAATAAATTACGTCACAAAGTTGGTTCGATGCAAGAGACCAAATAAAGCTATGAAGGTCTATAACAATTGTGAATAACAAAAAAATGAGATATCAGCCACGCCCGATCGTGTGGCAAGAAGGCTTGAAACAAAAGCAGTCCCAATAGATCAGAACGAACGTGATAATAAAGCTTACGTTGAGAAAGGATTTACGATCAAATCTCGGTCGTGACCATCTGAATCACAGCAAAATTATGAGACTCAGAAGTTTAATTTCATACAAAATGTTTGCCCCCATTACCTAGTTACATTGTTGTTACGCTTTATCATTTTGTACTAGTTATTTATATGACGTATACAAGTGTTTAGAATAAAAATGTAAATTTTTAATTACGTTATCAAAATAAAATAAAACACTTGGTATCAATAGCAAAATTACGATCAATGTTTGGCATTGTCAGTTACTTCATATACTAAAAATTATGCTACACAGTATTAAACGGCAGTTGGAAACAGGTTTGGATCAGTGTAGACAGTTGTTTTATGTCAAATATCATGTGACATTCAAACGCCTTTGTTTTCAAACCTCTGTTTCAAACCGCCGTTTTATACCGTGTAGCATAAATTTAATGGTACAAGTTTATGGGTGTTAGCCTTTTATAAAGTACCTATTGAAAGAGTTAAGCTCACTGTTCTGTGGTCTAGTTCGTGAACCAGGTGCGCGTTCAGCGACACCTAATTGGCGCATACCGAGACGCCCTCACGTAATTGGACGTCATTTACAGAAATTGCACGCTGATTGGATGATATAAATGTCACGTGAGATCGTGCACGAAAATTATTACGATGATAAAAATGAGACGTTAGCGGCCTCATTATCGAAACTCGAAATTTAAATACCTCAAAACTGATATTTTGTTATATTCGCCAGCATAACGATCATGTATATCTTTTACCAATCATTATTTTAATGAGGGCAAAGATACGGCATCGTAAGCCCTCTAAATGTAAAGGCGCCTTTATAAGTTTTATTATTATCTGAATATAGGAGTAACTCACTTTGAGTATCCGAAATTTACGAAATTACGCCATCGCGCAGGCAATTTTAAGAATGACGGTTAAGAAAATTAGTACTTGGAGTCGTGTTTAGACACCGTGAATCCTGTGAATCAGTTTTTCACTTTCACCGGTCATTCACGAAGAGGCAGCAGCGCGCAACGAAGACACATGAATAAAAAGGTGCGGCAAGGAATCACGGTGCGTAGACACCCTACAGACGGTCAATGGAACTTTGACGACTTTCGTGATTGTTAAAATGACAACAACGAACAATTAAATTATCCTTGAAATTTTCTTAGTACTATTGTTTTTAGAGGAAGTGCGGTTTATAGTCACCCCCAGGAAGATCCAACTATATAATTATTGTAATCATTGCCGAAACTTATTTACCGGTTATGTACCACGTGGA
Organism: Aspitha aspitha aspitha; assembly: GCA_018246895.1. Classification (NCBI taxonomy): domain Eukaryota; kingdom Metazoa; phylum Arthropoda; class Insecta; order Lepidoptera; family Hesperiidae; genus Aspitha; species Aspitha aspitha. Next base: position 14,144 of record DWGJ01001532.1, read on the forward strand.
GCACGAAGTTTCAAATAAGTTCAATTTTGCAGTCATTACAATAAGATTATGATGGCAGATGGAATACTTTAATACAGGTAATTTAATTGCATATGTTTTTTTATGGATGCCATAATATGGTATGTATGTATGTCTATTTACATGTAAGATTTATACTTAAGATCCAGAAGCGTAAAAACCAACGATATGTCCAGTTGCAGAAATAGAAAGATATTTGTAATTATGAAGGCACTAAATCATTATTTTTTAAACGAACTTATACAACAGTTGTCATATAAAATTAAAAATATCGTCAAGCTTCGTCGCCCATTATACCAAGACCTCATATTTATCGAGATTAAGAAAAAACCTCAGCGAAACATGTATATGTAAGGTCGTAAGGAAGTGCGGTCATTGCGCACCCTCACTACTTATAGCATAGCACACCCCGTGTCGACTCGTCACGCTCAAACATTGATTATAGTCCTCGACGTCAGACTGCATACTAATGCGCATCATTCAATTTGTCCTGACAACGATAGCTCCAATCTACGCCGCAGGTGTGTCGTTTCAATGGGAAAAGTCGAGACGGATTAAGTGCATTTGCATACAAAATACACTGCTGTCTGATAACTTCATCGAGTTGCCGGGCACGCTGTTTGTATGTTATTGAATAAGTGGATCTTTATTACAATTATTTTCTCCATGCAGACAGTAAAGACATCGTAGGTTGCCAGCAAAGTAGCAAAATTTTATAAAGCAAGCTCGGTTTTCATTTTGACCTTAAATGTTTCTGATATTAAAATGTATCGTGATCATTTGGTATACAAACGTGTAGAAAAAGAACCGGTAAACATCGAATGGCATTACGCCCAGACTCAAGAAAGCGCTGGTCTTCGTGATCGCGGTGTGCTCCGATAAACATCGCACGGACTTACGGAACATAATTATTTTTTTAAATTTATCCGTTGAGTAGGTAGGTACATATGGAAAAAATCTCGACGTCGTGCATAAAAACCATACCGAGTTTGTAAAGCGGCCGGCTATCATTATATAGGTATTACGAGTGTTTGCGATGATTGCCGCTCCCCGAGCGATCACGCCGCTACGCTAATGAGCATCGAATTTTTTCAACACAAGACATATGTACTACTTGTACCTACGGACAAAGTGTGTTTTCATTGCTGAAGTACGCGTCCATGAATGTATTTTTTGTGTCAACTAATGAAAAGTGTGCTAATAATGTTTTTTTATATCGTAAGCATTTATACTGTTAACGTAATGTAAAAAAATATCAAGATTTGATACAAAGTCTAAGTCTTGAATTTATTTTTAAAAGCTACGAAGTAAGAAGTGACTAATGTTTTTATAAGATTTAGATAATGAAATTGGTAAAAATGGAATGTTCATTTAAATATATGTAGTCTCCAATATATACAATGTACATATATTAAAAGCATTACATTGTCATGATTTTACATCGGTTCTGTGCTATAGACACCGATCATTAAAATCGCATTTAGTTGTGAAGCAACACCGTGTTGCTAGAAACAGGTATTGGGTCATATATCAAGTATCAAGTGATCTATTATTGCAACAGATGGAGAGGAAGTCTAATTATCATCTACCGTATACATTTATTTTTGTTAGCGTTTACAATAAACCATTGTATATTATTTTGAAATGTTCCAATTATGAAATTGTAGCGACAACCTTCGATGTAAGACATAGGTAGATCAGAAACAAACATTTAAAGTTGCTTATAATACAAAATGTCAATAGTTATTCATGTCATTTCGCATTCACGATTCATTTGTTTATATGTATATTAAACGCTCGAGGGTGTAAAACATAAAGATGTTACTTATAACAGCATGCTAATAAATAATACAACACCATTCCAAGTAAATATTTTATTATTCAGAAAGGAGAGCGCAGTAAATACATGAAGACGCTCGAGGTACGAGTATGTACTGTCTACGGGCGTACGGTAGCAGTCGAAGACTCCATTTCTCTTTTTATCTCCTTTCGAATGTAATTGATACACTGTCTCTGTATTTGCCTCAGCAAATAATATCCAGAGATGAACACGACACCGACTATCACCAGCAACACTATGATATCCATCAACGATAACTTCTCCATGATCTCATCGTGCGCGTGACCGCTGCCTTGGCCGTCCATTTTGTCACTATTTCTGTATTCCATTCCTAATTAGTCAGCATTACAATAATAAACATTTTTAGCACTAAAACATAGACAGTAAAGCCGTGTGTCACACGCAAAGCGATAATATTTATTGCATGTAACGTCGCAGCATTCTCATAAATTCAAATCTGCTAAGGTTTCACGAACCTCATAAATAGTAATTACAAATTACCATTATTTCTGTCTTTCTCCCTATAAATTAACAGAGAGTATACGATCATGTTTGTTGCGGTAAACCGATATGTTTCAATAAGATTATAGCCGCGAGGGCAGTTATTTAAATATGGGACGCGAGTCTCATTCGCACGATGTCGCGTCGCAGCCTCTTCTCGATTGATGGTGCAATAGCTTTTCACTGCCGTCTTTGCTGACATATGCGAAGGCATCCAATTAAGTGTCAAGAAATATTGACCACATCACTACACGGCACGTATGCTATTAAAACGAGCGTAGGTAAAATTATTTCACTTAATCAATCAACCAGTACAATCATATTATTTTTGTTTTTTATACAACATGGCGGCTATCCGATCTACAAATACATATCTACAGATAAATGAGTTTACAATTTTACGATAAAAAAATACCTTAATTTCGTTACCAAACCTAATCCCTGAAATAATTTGTCATTTTCTTTCTTTCAAAAGTACCTACTATATTTGTTGTATACTACCTGCTTATTACAAATACAAAATTGTGAGAAAAATAATGTCTTTCAAAGAGAAGGTACTCAACTCAAGGCTCAACTTCAAAGTGGAAACAATAATTGTGTTTGACAGTGTGGCGAGGCGTCTGCAAGAAAACGGTGGACTGTTGTGTCGCGAAATTGTCTACGTGTTTTGAGCGTTAAATAAAAATGGAATTATTTATGCACGTAATACAGTATCTCGAAGTATTGGCTACCTACCGAAAACCTGTTTGTGTCTACAGGCTACTTTGGTCAGGCACTTTGAGAATGCAGTAAGAAAAAAGAAATCGTTGACTCGCGCGACTCCCGGCCGAACGAAAACAAAAGCCTTTGTTAGTTTCCACGTATCCAGGACCGAGTATAGGGTTACGGAATTCTATAACTAATCGAAATGCTTATTGTTTTGCGGTTTCTGATTAGTTGCTTATTATTCGTCTGCTCCCAGGCGCTTGTGATTTGTGAGCGAGCGATTAATGAGAAAAAATTGTAAACCACATTTTCGATATCGTGTTTCAATTCAATCACGTATACCGACCGATGTTTGACAAGAACTTGCAGTTCTGATGGTTCAATTATACTTGAGGAAGAACGGTTTTACACTTGTTTAGCCACTGAGTGTCGCTTATATTAGTGTACTCTACGAATTGCAGTAAAATGTCGCTACTGCAGATAAAAATAGCTTATTTTCTGTATATAAATACTATTTTACATAGAAAAGATTATCTTTTACAGATAAGAGCGTGACGAGCAATGTCGCGACGACGTGTATTCTTCGTGTCATGATTACAACACGCAGTACCTACGGATTACCTTACGCTGTACCCTGCAAGTTGTACTTGTTGGGTAAGTATCATCAGATGAACGTGTTTTGATTGTATCAAAAGCGGAAACTGAACATTAGTGTGGAACTCATTAAATCATAATACCTACCTGTTCATCCGTTTTGGACTCTTCCACGAATTTCTTTCGTAATACAAACTGGTCTGATTAGACAAGTCATATCCGAAATATTATAACTTGCTTCCTCTGTATATTTTAATATGTGTAGATTGTGAATTGGTAAGAGGTGACTCAGGTGAGAAAAGTGTAGTGTATCGAATGAAAGAAAATTAGCATAAATTCGAACCTATTTTATACGTCGCATAGCTTGAAAAATCCCTGTAAGGCATATGCATTGCATGCATGCATATGCATACTTGCGTATTTTGGTAAATTACAATCTTTCAGATAATTATTTTATTGTCATCGGCCTTTAATACATGTGTACATTTTTAAATCAATGAAACTTTGTGAAGTTCATGAAAATTACGTTGAAAGATTCCGTTACATTGATAATACCGGTCAGGCCAATAAAGGCGGGTTTAAATAGGTCATATTGTGAATTTAGTTAGCATATAACAAGTAAGTTCATTGATTACTATCGTGGTAACGGTGTCCGACCGCTGCGAGCCGCGACGGCTCGTGACCCGCGGCAACCTGGGCGGCGCCAGCAGCGTCTTCAAACCAACATCTGCATATTGCTATTTACATTAAGATCCGTTGACAATCCATGCTTTTGAAACACACTATACAACACGGGTCGAGTGTGGACAGACTTCAAACACCTCAGAAAAAATTACTCTACGATGAAGAAATATCTCTACGGTGTGCAGGTTTCCTCGCGATGCTTCCGTTAACCGATAGGCGATCTTTAAATTTTGATTTAAAACCGCTCGTAACTTTATGAATTGCGTGCCGGGATTTAAACCACTAGGCTATCGCTGCTAATGACACATTATTTATTTATTAAACAATAAAGACGTATACGAGTAGTTTCAACACATAGAGTAGACGGGTTCTTAAAAGTGATTTACCAATCACTAGAAACGCAAATCATTACAGTACACTGTAGCCGATTCTAGAATCTGGTTCGGAGCGGTTGTAGACAACTAGCTAGTAATTAGCAGTATCATTTACTCGTAATGTCTCACAATAGCCGTACGCTCAACAGCGACTGACCCGAGCGAACACGTTCAGCGCCAGAAATTCATTTGTGTCCATTATTAGCAGCTTTAAGTCATCGTATTCCCAATCATTAGGGATACGAACTATGCGAGGAATGTTCAACAATCGCAGTAATATGCAATACTGATGCAAGATTTAATAGCGCTTGAATATTTATCTATATGACGTCACTGCGTAAACATAATCACATGTTTGATTATTCAATAATGCGAGAAATGCTATTGCCCTTATTTTGGCACCCCTTCGATTCCCTAGCTTTTTCACATCTGTATTTAGCGAACAATGATGATTGGAGATATCTGCACTAACTATGTACCTACTCGTATATATCTATATATAAATACGTGAAGGGAAAACTTTGGATCCCTTTTTACGAAAATTGCGGGCACGGAGGAGTATGAA
>DWGJ01001533.1:0-19423 GCA_018246895.1 Aspitha aspitha aspitha
ATAGTACTTATATAGATATTTTTATTACGCCCAGACACAGAACAAACAAATGTGCTCATTACACAAATGTTTGTCCTAGGTCTCTAACCACTCGACCACGAAGCTAGACTTTAATTAAAATGTATAGAAATGCCCTAATCATACCACGCGTAGCGGCGCTCGTTTGTTTTATTCGTTGGTCACCTCAACGAAAATTCACCTCAACGTATGTACGAGTATGTCCCGTGCCGAGACCGTAACACATTCATGCTGTTGCCAAAGTGGACGTATTTTACGCATGATCTATTATGTCGAGTCGACGTCGCGGCTGTCAAAATACGCTTCATCTTCGGTGTCTGGGTTTTCTAATGTGGGTATTTCCTACACTGATAATGTCAACGTCAAAGTAGATTAAGAGATCACAGTCTCATTACTTTGTTACATGGATTTGTTCATAAAATTGATCATGTCTATTTTAATTATTAATGACAGGATTGTTGACTTTAACTGTTAGATATAATTAGAAATTTGTGGAACTAATAATATCTTTATAATATGTACTCAGGTAAAATCAACCTGAAGTTTCTAAACATAATGTTTATACAAAAACGAATAGAAGTCAAACAAGAACGAACATAATATTACGTGCAATACTTAAACAAAATTGACATAACAGGTACTTAAAAAAAATTTAATTGATCATTTTGATCGATGTTTATAATCCTATGATTTATTTAACTCATTGAGAATTTACACTAAAATAAGTGATGAACAAACAGGCATAAGAAAAATTATACGTATAGTGTAAATGACCGAATGTTATTGACCATGGATCATTCAAAAATCACCTGTGAAGTGTGGAAAACCCAAAAGAAGAAGCTTCACGGAACACTGACAAGATAAAATTAAAATATGAGATATCTGCTTCTACGTGCATTTATATAAATAACAGCATTTTCAATAATTTTAGTAAATAACTTGTGCTTGTATTGAACGCTTCTCAAATAAATACCACAGTTAAGAAGAAGTAATATTCAGGTGAGGTGTTTGCTCTTTATAAAGCAAAAGTTCTTGCCACAGCTGTGTCATAATATTATCTTTAACATTATGGTTTTATAACAATTATAAACGCATAATCCCGGTGAGGATGCGTGCCATCACAAATGGTGCCTCCACTCGTAAGATATTGTCTGTTAAGAAAATTTAAGAGAAAGACCCTTTAATTTATATCCATACTGAGAACCTATTAACTTTTTACTTGCAAGTGTCAGCACCGGCCAATTTAACGAATTTCTGAGGGTTGTCGTGATGATTAAGTTGCCTTTACTAGCGATTTAGAAAGTTCATACAAATCTATAATTCCACCAGTGTGAAGCAGAGTAATTAGGTATACATAGTAGTGATTTGCATTCGTTTGGAAAAGTGTCAAGAATATTGCAACTATCATGTGTTAAAACACGCAATGAAAATCATTTCCATCTCACATTATGCTATAACACTGTTCTTTTACTCCTAATGTTAAGAAACATGCCAGTTATTTGATACTTAATCAAGTGGCCATTTAAACGACTTGCGCTACAATACAGTTTGTGCCACTTACAATAAAGTTGTTGTAGATAATAATTGAATTATGATTGAATTATTATTCAATGTCTCTAAATTAATATATTTATAACTTTTAGGTTCATACGGCCATGTCTGGTTCCGGAGGTAGTCCGCAGAAACCGTATCGCCCTCCTGCCTACGAGCGGCCTAACGCACCCCCTGATGGCTCTAAAGAACGCCCAACGACATAAGCCCCTTGGCTTGGAGCATGAAGTCTACAAGCTAACGACTTAAACATCTTTCTATAGCTATAGTTAGAAAAATGTCGCGGCACTCTTAGAATTTTATGTGGCAATAAAATAACTTAGATTTGCGCCAATAATTTATTGTACTTGTGTCAATCAATATCACTAACAGAACGCTTATAACAACTTAGTACGATTTTCATGTGTTGTATAATTATGTAGAATCTCAATAAAATAATCATATACATTTTAGATATTTTAATAGTTTTCAACTACAAACAATACATACATACATACATATCGTCACGTAAGCTCCCTAACGGGGAATAAATATGAAGGTATGCAAATATTACACATAATTGTATTTATGAACTTTGATACATAATACAGCGCTTGTAACTGGAATAAATGCTTGACGTACCTAAGTGATCAATATGAAGCCAAAATACACGTAGGTATTAAGACTTACAATAGCATGAATCATACCTAAATAGAGTCTATTGACTTTGAAACAGAGTTACTCAAAACATTAAAAATATGTTCTTTACAAGTGACCACAAAATAGTCAACTGCAAAGTCATGTTTTCTATATAAATTTACAAAATTTGTATCAGAATAATGCTGTAAGTGATAACGTTGACCACAGTGCTGAGAACAGAAGCATAATTTAGACGAAATACATTGCAAGCTGTGAACTCCAGTCGGTTAGTAGCTACTACTTGTTTAAATGTTTGTAAAACTTCCTTCGTAGGCTCATCTATAAACAAAAATACAGTTTGTTATTACAACAGACATCGAAAACCTGAAAGAGTAGAAGTTTGAAGTGTAAATATATGCATTAGCTTGAACTTGCACATTGATACATGAATTTTATGAACTAGACCAACCGCAGCCACTGCACTCTTAAAATAAACATGAGCTTTGATTTCATATGCCAAGCGTCGAAGAGCGCGTTAACCAGGACAGTCTAATATAACGTTTCCGATTAAACCCAAAATCCATTCGCAATATTTCCTTTGTATGTATTAAATATCAAGGATTTTTCTATCATCTATCAAGCTAGCTCCTTGATTTTGGCCGTTATGCAAATTGTGTATAATTTTTCAGTTAAAATGCATGTCTCGCTAGATGCTACAAATTACTCTAGATTCGAGTGTATCGTTTAAATAGGTTCTTTGTATACAACGAATAACATTGCATTTTAAGCAATTTAATTATTGAATGACATGGTAAGTAACAGATGAACGCACGTACCACATCGAAAGTCAATTAAATACTTCATGATCAGTGACTCAGTTCGGGTAACTTCCTGTCTAAGGTGGTTGTCGACGTAGCATCCCATGAAATACCAAAGAAAAGGCAGTGTGCTCCTGACGATAACGACCCACGCCATATTTGCCTAAATAGAAATAAATACACGTAAATCATTTGTCCGTTATCTGTTAGTACATACATTGGTTCTTAGTGTTATTAATTTTAAGGATACTACCTTGAATTTAATTATCAATAAGTAGTTACAATCAGTTAAAGCAACCAAGAGGCAGATTAACCCGTATTTCGATATATGGAAAAACGTAGTGGCGAACTTTTGAAAGTTTTGCAACAATTGCGTAAGAAATATCTTCCTCTGCCCAGTAGCCAGACGAGAGTAAAGTGGCAATCATTCAAACAATCGTAGTCTAATACGTTGTTAAATGGCCGCTTTTAAAATTCATGTAAATAACTTATAAAGTAATAATTTCATCTTCTAATTAATGAAAAGTTACCTGTTCGTTTGTGATAAGAGTTATACCAGTAACTGCATTGGAAAACATAAGCCAAACGAACAGAAGCATCTGAAATTATAATAAAAAAATAAGTTTTCATCAAATTATTCTATTCCATAGTACAGCAAGTTAGAAGAATTAATTAGAAGTTGCGAATAAAAACAACGATAATAATTTTATTTATGATGATCTTATGAAAGTAGTATCTGTCTATTACTGGATGCCTATACAGAAGTTTATTCAAAATATTGTTATGAAAGTGTACAAGTAATATGTACCTATTCAGTACTTACCTGTATTCCATGATTTCTTTGCAGCAAACTGAAGCAGATGCCTATGTCGTCGTAAATTCTACAGAGCCGCTTTAGATCAACGCGCTTTTTTTGAGATTCGACTTTAAAAAAGCTGATCATGGGACTAATAAAGTAAAGGAACATGCTTTTGTTTTTTGGAATTTCATGTAGCAGATAATTATTGAATAGCTTCAAATTTTCGAAAATTCTCCAATTCAGTACTTTTAATATTGCCACCATTAAAATTAAATGTATAACTAAATGCAAAATAGACAGAACCATGGGCATTTTAACTATAAGAGTATATGGCGGACTGGCGCAGACAAATTCCAAAGCTATCAAAGTAATGAATACAATGAACGGTAGGAACATCCATGTATACAATTTTATTGCAAACAGCTTTTGACTTTTGTTATGAATTTGAATGGCATGTAATATATTATCAAAGGTAGAGTATATTTCATAGAAAATTTCATTACCGTTACATATGTTTAAGATTATAATAATCACATTAACTATAAGATTGTTGGTGCTGGATATCTCATCTAAATGCGTTTTTACTTTGATACCAGACCAAACATTGTTCGGATAAAAATAGGTGGTTATGAATGATACGCTAACTATTACCGACCATAAGTTGAGAAATCGTGGATACGTATATATTCTACCAGAAGATGCAGGAAAAGGGTAATGAAGTCCAAACATGATACACAGCCATTTAAACGCCCGCAGATATTGATATAACATTGTACACAGTTGAAATGAAACTGAGCGGAGTTGGATATTATTACTCTACTTTAATTAAAAACTATTCAAATATTTGACGCGGCCAACAGGGTAAGGGTGTAATTAATTTGTTGCTGAGTGTCGAGTGAACTCTCGTTAATTCATTTTTAAACCGTGTTATTCAATTAAGTAATTGAAGGACGCTGTGGTGCCATTTTAACATAACTTTTATCAGAGTTGTTTTAAGTGGATTGAAATTTGACGAATTATTATAATGTAGTTGGAGATATGGATGCATATTTTCGTTACGCGTATCTAAAGTAGATATCAATGTTTTTATTTTCAAAGTGACGTCATTTCTTCTTTTTTAAAATTCTTCAGATTAAGATGAGCTATCCAAAACTATGTCATAAAAAAACGACATATATATAAATTTCTCCTTAGGCAAGATCCCGAAGGTTTAACAACCGCAAAACAGGGTATTTTGAGTGTGAGGTTAAACGTTTTCTCTAATATGATATTATATTTGTATAAATAAATAAATCCTGTATTAGAGATAGAGGTAGAACCTGCATCCTGCTCCCCTGGACAGTACCATCGTTACACATTTATTGGCTTTTTAGTGTGAAGCAATTGTTTTTAAAACAATCTGTGTTTCGGTCTGAAATGTATGCTTTCCAGTCCACGTGTACAGGAGGAGATCATTTTATTCCTCGGCAGTAGCTGACATTCGTCCCTGTTTAATTGGTTCTGTATTCTAAAACTTAAGCCGTTTATATTTTACATGTTTAAGTAATGCATTCTCACAGATACTTGTACAGGTATTCCGCTTATCTAATCACACAATATATCGAAGTTGATATAAATGTTGACTCCGATATAGCGCATATCATATAGATAAACAAGCCGGTGCCCTAAAGTCACATACGTGTTTTTGTTAACCCGCCTTGGCTGTTTTGTGTTGATCTAGAAAAGGAATACATTAAATATGTCATGTAAGTAGACTTTAACTGATACTTATTATGCTTTTTGGCGTCTGCCTAGCCACATTTAGCCAGCGTAGCAGACTACGGTCTCTCTCAAAGGTGGCCTGCATCCATGGATGGAATCATAAAAGGATCAGTACTATGCTTAAGTACGTGTAATTATCAAGGGTTTTCAAAGAAACCAAGGTTGATCGATTTGCAATGTATTCTAAGTATTCATCCATATAAATGTGCTAATATTGTTTCCGTTTGTCTCGGATTTAATTTCAGACCCGCCTCCTCACGGCCCGCCGCCGTACCAGGGCTATCCTCCGGGAGCGTTCGCTTACGTGCCCACACCCGTGATGATGCCGTACCCGCCGCCGCCAGGTGCAAGCAACCCTCAAGTTACTTACATAACCAACCACCATGTCTATCAACAGCCTCCTGAACCGGTCCAAGTAGTCGAAAGTAATATCGTTAACTTTCAATTCATACTAGAATTAGTAACAATAGTGTGTAGTCTGCTTGCTTTGGAGAGGTTGCTGATTTTTGTTTTATTTGGTTTGGTATTAAGTGATTACTTCAAAATTATTGCATTGAAGTACTATTAATTTAAGTTGGAACGATGTGTAGTAAATTTGCATCAAACCTATCACAAGAGATACTTGTAATGACCTTCGATTATGAATATTATGCTGTTGAATATTACGCATTTTTCACAACTTACTCACATAATACTTATTGGAGTTACCTTCAGTCTATTTAGAGATCGGCAACAACGAAATGTAAGTGGAAAAATTTTCTTTTTTTAAATTAAAAAGTTTTTTTAGATCCGGCTCCAGTTCCTGAATTAATTGATTGGGTGCCAGCGACCCCTACCAGCGCGTCGTCTCTCGCGGGCAGAGCGCTGGTCACAGGCAGAGAGGGATGGGACGGAAGCGCGCTGTGGTCGATCAGAGCTCACCACAATAGTGAATTTATTCCCGGGAAGCTTGCCATTAAACATCATGCAGCTTATATACCTCATGCTGGCCTGGAAGTTCCTGTCCACAATTTTGAGGTGAAATTTATGAACTAGGTAGACAGATTTATTTTTTATATTCGAAGGAATATCTAGAACTACAATTGGAAAAAAAACATCCGAATAGCGATAATCTTTATTTTATTAAATAGTATCTATTTCTGTTTAAAATAATAAATATAATTTTGTATCAGCTATATAAACATGTACCCAATATCTGTCTTCCTATATTATATTGACAATAAGAGAATGTTCTTTTAAATCCGTTTTATTTACAACGTTTAAAGCTTTGTTGGATATTTCTCAAATGCAGATGATAATTTTGGACCCGGCAGGTTCTATGCGCCCCTGCCAATGCCGTACGCTGGGTGCCGGCCAGCAACGGGCAGGTGCCCGTAGGAGCCATCGCTGCCGGCAACACACATAGCGCCGAACCTCTCTACATTGGAAGGGCGAGGCACCGAGGCTCTTTAACCCCTGGAAAGGTACGCCGTCTTTCTAATAAAGCAATGAAGTCCTAACAATAAATGATCTTAAAGATTTAATCTGTAGTCTTCCCCAAAGAACATTCACATTCGTCTGACCTAAAACTATTTTTTAAACCTAAAGTGGTATAAAAATCTTAGTGCCTTCCATTAATACAGTGGCGTATGATTTAAAGAAAATTCAGGTACTAATCACTCAAGTGATAACACATATCTCTGACCTGATAGGATCGTACTTGGAATAGATAATGTATAATTATGTATCAGTTCTAAGTACCTACTATCTACAAAGAGGAATTATAAGAATGATTATGACTGTCCTAAGACTTAAATTGAATATTAATTATTATCTATTTGTTTTTTTTTCAGATACATCCCAGTCACGGTTGTTGTTATATATCTTTCAGTGGCTCTGAAGTTTCTTACAAGCATTATGAGGTTCTTTGCAAAGTTTCAGGATATTAAACAAATGCCACGTAGTTTTTTATTTGAAATGTTTACTTAATGAAACTTAATTTTGAGAGTATTTTTACCTTTATGGTTAATTACGTATTACTATCGATAATAAAATTAAATAACTTTAAATTATTGTAATTACTGATTGCATTTAAAATAATACTATGTAAGACTACACCTATATTACATTATTTACACAGTCGAAGGGTATCTAAGTTATTATTGAATAAATGTTTAATAAGAAATATAATCTGTATTCATGTAATAAAATATGATTCAATACATTCTGTTTGTGTGATTTTGAAATATCAATAAATGCTAACAATTTGCTAATGTCTCCATTGATTGACTATAAATACATCGTTTTTTTAGTAATAAGATGCAAACAACACCGGCTAGCAAGCTAATTTATTACATGTAAAATAGTATTGCCAAAGAATAAGAGTAACATCATTGTTTTTGTACAGCCTACAATTTTCTATAGAATAGTAGATCAAGTTACAGCTGAATCATCGTTATTAGCCTAATTAAAGTACTGAGGAAAATCCTATTTCTTGTGAGTCATATACGAATTTAAAAACCAGTGTACATATATTGAGCAACTCTGCTTTTAGATTCCTTTCTATGTGTTCCCACTGGGGGTGTGGTTCTTAATACTATTGGGTAATCGCCTATTTCAAAGTGGCTTCGTGCAGTATTTTCAGTATTTTACCCCTCTCGCAGGATGAAGGAATATCAAATTGGCCTCATTTCTGAATGCATGGAGCAACGTAATAAATATGTTTGAATTGTTGAGATGTCTTTCCTATAAACCAATATTCATTTATATGACGAGAGATGATATCTTATAAACTGCTCAGGGGTAAGGGAAAAACGAACTAAATGGTATCTAATAGGTATTTATTGTGCTGTAAAATTTATCTTAATGTAGATTAACTGTAGTTGCATCTAGCAATATAGGTGTGGTCATCATCTCGCCCCATGGCCGGGTTGGTTGTCGACCACGACCACCCCTCCCGGTGGCGGGTGGTAGAAGTTATCGTCTCCTGAATTATCCGCCACATTGACGCCACCACCACCAGAGTCACAACAACAGGAACTGCATCCACCCATGGTTACTCTGAAATACATTTGTAATAAAATCAAAATAAGTTTAAAAACTTACCAGGTATTCATTTATTTATTTATCGTTTGTTACGACAATCGGTGGAAATAATAATCAAACTTTTATAAAATTTTATTAATAAACGGTTTAATGATGTGATTATTATTATTGTTAATTACATACAGCCATTCATTACAGAATTGTAGGAAAGAAGATCAGTTTCATAGAAAAGGAGTGATATGAATAAGATGTTTATGCATCGTACTTGTTAATGTCTTATTATTATTTAAATGAAGAAAAAAATATATTAGAAAAATAAAAAAAAATATTTAGCTATATAATTTTTATACTGTGTCCTAATTTATAAACATTTACAAGTCGATAATTACATTTGATTGGAATAATAAAATTGGAAAGCGCTTGCAAGAACAAGCTCCACTATTATACTCGTATGTATTACATATTATTATCTAACGATGACACGCAAATCTGTAGCCTTACATGTTCTCCAAGCAGAGTAAACGATCATCAGCTGATTTTGACGTATCCACTCTATAATATGCTACCTCTTTTTAACTAGGTATACCTATATTATGAACAGAGAATAATGAGTAAATACTTAAACATTTGTCACCCTAGTCATGATATAATTATAAAACTGTATCTGTACGCAACTTCTAAAATATATCTTCAACCTGAAATATACCATTTATTTACAACATGTGTTATACATGTGATTTAAAATACAATACTTTTAACAAATACTGACCTTCAAACAGATAGTATTCCCGCCCACGATGACCACTAAATTGCTAATGTCTTTCTTTAAATAAATTCGGGTACAAATAGGTCCGATTCACGAAATGTAACTTGTATCTGTACGTACATACCTTGAAGATTAGATAAAATATCAGGGCTTATGGTTCCTATAACAAAACGTGTGTATGTTATGACTCATTTAAATTACATGGAACCAAATTGATAAAATAATACTAATACTATTGCTACACAGTTATTGTAGAGTTCCCTGCTAACTTCTTACTATTGGCCCTCAATGACTAAACAATTACCTATTAAAGAGCTAGTACACAGCACAAGGAATACAAAATAAGTAGATGTAAGTTCCCAAAAATACAAACGGCTAAAATGGTAGTTCAGTGTCGACTATTGTTAAGAAATGATCATATACATAAACAAGAATTTATTTCTATTTAAATTCCATCAGTAGTCTAAAAACGTCGATGGCCATGGTGGTGATGCGAGCCATGGTGGTGGTGCGGGCCATGGTGGTGAGGTGGGCCATGATGGTGAGGTGGGCCATGGTGGTGTGGCGGGCCATGGTGATGTGGCGGGCCATGATGATACGGAGGTCCGTGATGATCAGGCGGCCCACGAGGTCGACAGCAGCCGAAACATAAACCCATTCTGAAATTGTTTACCATTCTATTTTTTTCCATTTCGAACAAACATTATCAAATATCTTGCGATTTATTCGTTGGCACGTCTGTTTTACTTTAATTCTTTATTTACCGAACCGATAATTCTTTATTGACCAATGTTTTAAAATCAAGGATGCAATGAAGACCTAGAAAGGATGGCGTCTCCAACGTTTTCCTCTAAAACCATTGTACTGTTTTTATTCTATTTGTTATTTATTAATACATGAAATGTATGTGTGCTTACCTGTTTGTAGTGTTTTCTATTATGAACGCGTCAATTTAATCAAATGATAAAGGCACCACTTTTAACTTTTTTAATGTGTATTGATTGTATCTATAACTCATGTGGTAGTGACTATAATCGATGATTTGTTATTAGGATGATGTGTATGGTATGAGTCATCGTATCTATAGAATTTCCTGTATTGTCTGAAAATGGTATCATTTCATTTTATGCTAATCATATGAGACTCTTATCTGATTTATGTATGACACATGAAAGTTATTTTCATCATCATCGCCCCCTTTTATTTTTCTATTGGAAGTAGATTTTCAATTGTTGCCTTAGTCATTCCGGAGCTCTGAGCGGCAGTCCTTTGCGAGTGCTCCTAAGACAAATCTTTACGAGGCTCTTGTCTATTGCGGAGAGTATGTGTATTAATAGAAATAATCTGCTGTTTTTTGTTAAATCTATCAAAGTATCACAAATATAGTTTAGTTGATATCTAACATCGTTCTTTAACAAAATAGTAAAAACGGAGACTAATTTGATTTCATTAATATAAATTTTTATACCACACTTTCACGTTTAAACTTATAAGGTGAAAATAAAGTTTGAAATATCTACTGTTTTCGGGTGTTTTTACGCAACACCCCGCAAGGGCGATGCCCTAAGCTATTTTGTTGCTCGCCACCCTCAAATGCTGTCGCTCCCCAACTACACCTCATGAGAAGGTATGTAATACCTACTCGTACATTAACTTTATGCGGTACAAAAAATATGCTTTATGGATTTATTAGACAATAACTACAACAATCGATTTAATTTTTTAAATACAAATTCATGTAAATATAAATATAAGTACATAATGTTAACAATATGCATAATTAGAAATTACATTATTGATATACCTAAGTTATATACTTACACGAATCAAATTATTGCGATCGTAGAAAGTCTGTTTTGAGGAAACACTACAATTTCTTTTTAGTTTTGATATCTATATGTATTCGGATATTAGACGGTAAAAATATTACGACGATATTAAAAACGCAGTCCGTGAACTGACCATCTCATTGGTTTTTATAGTTTCCTAATGTATGTGCAGTTACAATTCAATAGACCTTATGCAATTTTATTTTCCTCATATGTATTAGTCCTATGAGCGGAAATATTTTATTTGATAAATTTGTTATATTCATACATAATTCAATTATGTTGCATTCTAAGCGGCCGCTTTTAATTATGCTGGTATTTCGCAGTATGTATGTACCAGCAATGTATGTATATAAAACTAACTAGTGGCTTGTATTATGACCTGAATAAATATATAAAAAACAAATATTGATTTTAATATATAAGATCAGATTCGTTCTAGGACTACGAGGATTTATTAGTAGGTGAGTGTGTAGTTTACAATAGAATACCGATTGCTGTGTAGTCCAGAGGAGTATCCGAGTATATCCAGTATATAGTGAAAACCATCCCAGGCAAAAACACCTAAGACTTAGGGCCTAAAAATTTGGTTTCTTAATATTTGTATAAATCTTTGGTACCGAGCAGATGATTTTATGAAATACGGGTACTGTAATCGAGACGAAACAAATAATTTATTTAAACAAAAATGGCCACATTTGCTCCTAAGTTACATTTTATAATCAACCAGTAGGTTAAAATGTATGCAAACCTTTTGTAACGATGACAGATAATTAAACTACTAAGAATGTTGTTAGGTACCTTAAATTTAAAATACTTACAACCTTTAACATGTTTGAATTAGGTAGGTACGTACTTACATACTTACATGTATATCACATATCCAAAAAAATATTAGTAGGTGGACGTAAAATCGTAAATGGAACTACCAATTTGATAGCTAATTAGCGACTACCAAATTGACTACACGAGGTAAGCTACACGTTATTTAGCGATGTGTAGAACATTTTTGTCCACAGGGTTTCGTCAAATTCATGACGTCACGGCGCCGGTACATTGTCTGTTTCCCAAAAGACTATTAAAGTGTGCGTAAACTAACATACGTAATAAAATAATAATAAGTCTTTTACATTTATCTAAAGAAAGTAGGATTTATGTTATAAAATTGACGTAACAAATAGTAACGAAATTAGATTACTATGTCACATTACCTCAATTATATAGCTAGGATTTGGTTAAAAATATGTGTATTATGTTTTTTTGTAATAAATGGCTGAATAACTTATTAACAAATTGAAGTAAATAATTCGTACGGTAAATTATTATGTATGCAATACGTTACTGGCTGTATATTAATCACTAGCATATCATGGTGTTCCATTGCATCAATATAAATAAAATTATAATTTAAAGATATGAATTGTTAAAGAAAAACTACAAGAGTATACAACATTTTTTAAGTACCTACTTACTATGAATACAGTATGACGAGACGTAGATACCCATTAGTCATAAAGACTATCGTCTATTATTCTTACTTAACATGTGGCTTTAAAAAAAACGGTATACAAACCGGCTTTTACTAAACACGCTGCAGACAAAAATAATATAAAACAAAAAAGCAAAAAAAATTGGTGTCCGATATTTCATTAAAAAAATTGGTGAGTCGAAGTGCAATAACATGAAATGTTTAAAATACCATCTTGATCGTAGTAGCCATAACGGTATAGGGTTTGTTAAGTAAAAGCAGCCTTACACTGCCATATATCAAATGTAATATACCAGATGCATTCAGTCACAGCAGCTACGATGATAACATTTAGTGAACAAGCAGTTGACTAAAAGTTGAATTGAGGTTATTTGAAGGAACTATCTATAAGGTGGTGGTGGTTGGTTCATGATGGGCGGAGGGTTGGCGGGCGCGGGCACCACGTAGTGGTGGTGAACCACTCGAGGCGGCGGTGGATCGGCGCAGCACTCGCAGCAGACACACGGGACACAACAGCAGCAACACGGACGACACGAGATGTTACAACCCATCCTGTAACGCGCAAAAATACAAATAAGCGCCTACTGCCAATAAATATATAAAATTCATTGTAAAGGGCTGAAATCGACTTATCACTAAGCGTTAGCTATCGATCCAAAAGATTAGCCGGTACAGCTACACTACATACTCGTATATTGATATCAAATACATGTTACTTAACATTTAGAACTGAGAATTTTTCCGCAATTATTTGTTCATGTGTACAACATCTTTTCGTTGTTTACTAACTTTCAAATTAAGCCGTAACTGCTACTTGTATAACTTAAGTTACTATACTACTACTAATTAAGTACTAGTAGGTACTAAAGGTATCAACAGAATATGAAAATAATTACAATATTCAAAGCGATACAATGACCTACGAACACAATAAAAAACATTACGATATCATTTATAGCTTTAGATTAGATCTTTAAACACTACATATTGCGCGATAATTAAATAAAAAAATATGGCTCTAAGGAATAAGAATATCTACAAAATGTTAACATACAATTAACATGCGACGTTCTGAATTTACTTATTAAGGACGTGACAATTCTTTCGATAGTAAATTCTATTGTTCTGTAATTAAGGTTCAATACTGGTTGGTACAAAGTAAGTACCTGAAGTTTATGTTAAGTAAAAAATGTAAAAAATAACTTATTCTTCATGTACCTAAACGATTATAAAAATTAAGTTCAATAGCGTGTTCATGGTATACCTACCCATTATTCCACTTCTACCCAAGAGAATGAATCACTTTCATAAAAACAACACACCTATAGATACATAGTATATTATTTATCTTGATTCAAGCTTGTTAAAAACATCATAGCGAGGTCGTCCACGTAACTAAATTAAAGTAGGCCTTACCTTTAACTCATATGAGATACTTCATCTATACTGTGGATAGCCAGGGTAGCCGGGTTGAGGTGGGTAGGCTCCGGGCGGTGGCGGGTATCCACCGGGGGGTGGCGGGTATCCTCCGGGCGGCGGCGGGTATCCTCCGGGGGGTGGCGGATACGGGTATCCACCGGGTGGTGGATGTTCTACAATCACGGGGGGATGATGGATGTGGACGTTCTGCGGCGGCTGTTGATTTTGCTGCCCGCACGCATTGGGGCAGAGACACGGCACCAGACAGCAAGCGCTCAACGCCAAGCAGCAAGGATTGCAGCAAACGTCACAGTCAGCACAATCGAATGAGAAACAGAGACCCATTCTATCTTATATCACGTCTTCAACTAGAAAGAAATACGCCGGAAATGACATAAAACCCTGCCGTATATGTAGAACGGAATAATAAAGATGGTCTTAAAATGATAAAAATAAATGATATGGTAAAGTCGTTCTTGCTACTAATTCAACATGGCTGAACTCGAGGTAGGTACTATATCGTTTCGTTGACGCCATTTTTATCTAATGATAACAGATATCTCCGTGTTCTATCCATTTAGAATGACTATATATGGTAGACAGAAACAAGCAGAAAGCGACGTTTAAATAATTTATTCGTTATGTAGACAAATAATCGAACGCGGTTAAGTATGGTGTTAATATCAATCACAATTAGTATTTTAGTGTATATTATTATATATATAAAACAAATATTAATAAAACAAAATATTATGACAATATTTAGACATATTTATTACAGCTTTTGTAAGGAGCCGTTATCTGCCAATACCTACCTTTTTTTTTGATTTCCCACTACATTTTTTGACGGAGTTCAAAAAAGGAGGATGTACTCAATTCGTCTGTATGTTTTTTTTATTCTATCAGCTTTACACATATGTTCTCTTAGTTCTCTCTTAGTAATTTTTTTTTTAATGTTGTACACCTTTTTATCCTACTGTTACAAGATTGAGAAACCGTCCTAGAATTGAAATAAAAAAAAATTGTTGATGAATCCTAGAAAAAAGTAATGAAAATGCAGGTATAATTAAATGGTAAACAATCTTAGCTACCGATAAGGAAAATGTAGCACGGCATCACATGATGCACTGTTTACTTTAGTTAGTGGACGACCAGAATGTTAGGCGGAAAGCATTAGTCACTAAATAATAAACATAATAGAATACTACATTTGGTACTAAAATCTGTAATCTTACCTTGTGGTCGTTGCAAAAATATCCCAATATTTGTTCTCAAAAACAACTGTTCAACTTGCCGCACTTATCACAATATTAAATGTAACAAAAACACTACTCATTTGCAGCGGTTAGACCGCTGTTACTGTTGAGAAAATTCAGTGACGCATACGCCCGCGCAATGACTACAGTTGTGTCGCGTTCGCTGCCCACAATGAACTACTTCAACTCATGAATGAAAGACAGAGAAATCGTATCGAGAAGGCTACGTAAGAGGGAAAATGAAAAGCAAACTCTGCGTCAACCTTGTAACATAGTTCGTCCAACTCAATACATTATGACGAGATAAATTTACAAATGACAATTAAGTGTTTATTAATTTAGCAAACTTGTTGTGATTGCCTCCGCTCTAATAGTTGTTTAATTACACTGCGATTCATGAGTGTCATGGGCATCAAAATAATACTGAATACTGATAACATAGTAATTTAACTGCGAGTTCTGTTCCTTTTTACATTTCTCTTGAATAAAGACGCAACTGTAATAATTATATCAGTGATACTTAAAATTAATGAAAAGGTAAAATCTTGATAACTTTAAAAAAAATGTGCCGTACTATTGTTTACTATTCTGTTTAGCCTTACAAATAACGGAAGACGTAGAAAACGTTTACGGCTAGTGCACACAAGGTCGTACCTATTGATTTTAACTTTTTTGTTGTAAACAATATTCAAGTAAATCTCTGAAAGCAAGCAAACCTTAACTAAACAAGGCTCCTTAGCTGTGTACTCTGTTCCGTTGCCTTAATTAATTCCATTGAAAATGTTTAATGACCGCTAATTGATTAACAGTACAGTACAGAAATGTTTTGGAAAATTTATCTTTATCGTTCGAAGATCCAATCCATTCAAGATCTCTTCACGATAATGTTCCTTACCAATACAACCTTTGTGAACTGAACTTTGCACGTTTCATAAAGTAGGCAATTTACCCTGTTATTTAATTTTGCTTATAATGTCGTTGATTCTAGTAGTAGCTTAAATTAGGGCCATTCAATAATTGCTACTTTTAATTTATCAGGCGCTTGTTGATACTAATAGAGTAATTTAAAATAATTTCATACGCTAAAAAATCGATGTTCATGACTGCCTTAATACACAAATCAAGCTAATTTAATACACAAACTAAGTTAGTCACATGATTGCTTTGTTATAATTTACGGCACCATAGTTTTGCGTTTGCCATTTTAGGATTAGTGTATGCTGTGTGATTAGTGCAATGAAGCAATTAGATTTCATATCGCACTCAGGGACAGTGCGATTTTTGACTTGTTATATTTTAATCCTAAATTTACAAAATATTTCATACAACGAGAAGAAATTAATGAGTTCACATAGTCCCAGTAAGCAAAATGACCAAACTTCAATTAAATATATATCGCTATTACAATTAACCACACCGTTCCGGTTAGGACTGTGTCCATAAATCATTATGTTATCTACCACTTATCTAAGTCTAATAGGTATTCACGGGTAATTTTAAATAAGTACATCACTTTTATAATTCTAAATATCACATCACAAATTTTAATCTTCCTTGTTCTTGTCTACACGTCATTAAAACGGTAGCAGATTTTTTTTCAATCATATCTTATCATCTAGCTTGTGATTTGTTAATGTACACGACCGATCGACGGACTTGTACCACGGTAGTACTGGGGTAATTAAAATAAAACTATCCACAGTACTGTACAAAAAAAGCCTATTTAATCGTTATTGCTTTTCCTTATACAATTCCCACAATTCTTACCACCGTGATTCAGCATTGTGTGGATACAATAGAATAGAATAGAATTGAATAGCAAACGAGCAGGCAGCAGTCACGAGTGGCCGCCGCCACCCATGGACAACTGTAACCGACTCCTGACAGGGCTATAGGGACTGTTAGTGTGCATTCAGTTGCTATAAGATGTTAGTATGAATTAGTCGGTGAGTGTTCTTTAGTAACAGGACTGCACGAATTGATCTGTTAGTGATATTAGGTCAATCACACGCGACAATGTTCTCACTGACAAGTACCAGTTGACATTCGAAGCTCGCCATTGGGCGCTTAAAAACTCGCACTCACAAAAATTTGGTTCCCGTTAATGGCACCAGTTGGCGCTGTTTCAATTCCCATACAAATTGTAGTTTTCGCAAACGCAATCGAGCAAATTTTAAAAACTCGGTATAGACACACAGAATATCAGATTGCAATTCTTGTGCAGTACGAAGTTCGCCTGGGCGGCCAGTTATCACTAAAACATTGGATGCTGCAGCAATAATATCATCATCTCGCCTCGTGGTCGAGTGGTTAGTGACACTAACTGCAAAACCAAAGGTCGTGGGTTCGATTCCCACCCAGGACAAACAATTGTGTGATGAGCACATTTGTTTGTTCTGAGTCTGGGTGTAATAAAAATATCGATATAAGTACTATATCGTATCTACATGTATGTTTATCAGCTGTCCGGTCACCATAACACAGGCATTAAATTGCCCGATTTGGGATCAGACAGCCGTGTGTGGAATTGTCACCAGTCATTTATTGATTATTATTTATCTGTATACTTTCAGGACGAGCTGATAGCCGTGAAGCTGCGCGAGGCAGAAGCGAATCTCTCGCTCAAGGATCTCGGGCAGCGAGTTGCCGAACTCTCCGAATCCTGGCAGAAACATCTGCAGGTAACTATTTATTGTTATTACGATTAATTTTATTTGAGTTCGATTCGTGACCAGGTCGAAAGTTTATGTTTGTGGTGAGTACATTACTTTATGTTTAACTATCACGTTGTCCGGTTATCATGTTGCAGCCGTTTAATTGACTAATTTGAACCTACCTTTACTTTATATAATATTATAATGCTGAAGAATTTGTTTGGTTGAACGCGCTAATCTCAGGAACCACTGGTTCCAATTGAAAAATTATTTTTGGGTTGAATAGTCCGTTTATCGAGGAAGGCTACAGACTGTATAACTTCGCGCTATGACTAATAGGAGTGGAGCGGCAGCTGCGGGCACAGGCAGTAATGTATGCGAGATAGATAGGTGACGATGGCATGTTGCGGGGCAGGAGCAGCGGACGGAGGCGCCGCCGGCCGCGCCGTCCACCGTGGTGTCGGACCTCATGGCCACGCCCAAGAAGCTGCTGCGCGCGTGGGAGGCGCGCGCCGACACGCCGCGCCTCGACGACGAGCTCATGGCCGCGCGCATCCGCGAGCTGCAGGCGCTCACCGAGCTCAAGGAGCTGCGGCTCAAGGTGCGCGCGCCCCCTCCGCCCGCCGTGCGTCACGATCAACAATGACGCGATTAGAGCTCGGCTAGAGAGACGGACACCATAATAGCCCTGCTCTCGTAGTGGTCGGGAATCATTATTATTGTGGAGTTCATTTCGTCGTTGTTATTACGTGCCCCGGTTATTCTAAAGTGATTTCGTTTGTTATCGTTCAGTGTCTCGGTCGTTCCGTTGTTATTATTTAATGTCGGTTAGTTAAAAAAGTGTACTTATCTGTTTCTCGGCTTCATCCCTTCTGACGCTCACAATAATTAATCGAGAAAATAACGATGACGCCGACAGATTTAAATATATCTCTATGTCCATCGAGTTTTCATTAAAGTGATTCCCCATCCTTGTCAGAACTGGTCACATTTGTGAGTCGTCGTCTTCCTACCTAGTGTGGACCGGTATCCACACAAATTCAAATTCTCTTATTCATTATGCGGTATATACATACACTCAATGTGGGTTATGTTTTACTCAACGTACTTCGGCGTCGTGCGCCCCTCGAGCTGTAGTAAGTCTTTCAGACTGAAATGCAATGTTGTATTTTATTTATTTATTTTAGATACACCATTGACTTATCACTAAACTTACTTAATACATTTGGCTCGCTGTCTTATACAGTGTGAGTCGTCTTTAAAGGTATATACAACATTAATAATTTTGTGCAGTTAATTTACCACAAGTAATAACAATGTGAAAAGGTAGAAGTAAATGAAAGGAACAATATTATTAGTTTAAATGTTAATAGAATTAAATATTAATTTCACGTATACACCTGTAACATATGTCTATAAAT
>DWGJ01001534.1:0-19421 GCA_018246895.1 Aspitha aspitha aspitha
GCCAAATGATCCAAACACATCGTGTCGGAGAGAGTCAATAAATAAACAATGTAATAGTAAACACGTACTTCTTTGAACTCAATGATGTAACTGTTGACAAAGAAAATATGATGCTTTGTACGGTCTTTGACCGCACATCCTACCATCGCTGATCACGCATTTTACGAAGTTCATTCATTTATTCAGTCAGTGTGTGTTTATGTACACTTAGCAACAGCCAGGCCGTGAGTGTGCGTTGTATCACTCATTTAGTTATATCATACAAATTTGTATCAGATTTTACATTAAACTTCTATCAAGCACTACACGACTTTCCTTATGAACGGTGTCCTCGACATGCTTTATTAAGAAAACATCTACCTAACATTTGGGCAGCAGACAAAATAATTTGAGACGCTATGTCCAAGAGTGTTCCAACAAGCGTTGCCCCAAAGCGCTGGGCGGCGGTTTCGACAGCCAAACGATCCGAGCGTAAACACATCGTAGGCAAATTACGGCTGAATTAGGCCCGATCCACACTACAGTGCCGATCACAATTTGTCATTGATCCTGTCTCGGTCGCGTAAAGTATTCGGGTTGCTGGAACGTGATTGGACCGAAACTTGAGCGTAACCGATGAACATCCTCATCGTTTCTCGTATAAAGAATACTTTACCAAACCGAGACCGGACTGAGACCGGCCCGAGGACGTACTAGGATCGGCACTATAGTGTGAATCGGGCCTTACTATTGTTAAATTGCGCGCCGTTCATGAGGCACCTCTCAATTTGGCGCCAAACGACATTCGAATCGGAACCAAAAGCGCGGATGAGAACCGGCGCCTCGGGCGTATCGTGAAACTCCGCCTGCCGTATCTACGCACCGCGTCCGTTACGGTTAACCAAAACAGATTGCATTTTCTTAAGGGCGTTAATTTGTTCTAAGACTCTAACGAAACCACTGAATAACCATATATACGTTTTAGTCATATCAACCAAATGCGATTTCTAAATGCAGCTACACCCTTATAAGGTGCTATAATTATAAATGTTGTAATATCGCGCGAATAATTAAAGGCGTAGCAGGTCATAAAGTTGTATTGACAGAAAAGTTGTCATGTGTCAGCAACACGCCCAACAACAGTCAAATCCTCCACCATACACGTCTCTGTCAGTTTTGTTGTTGTGTCAGTTTTAATGATGTCCGATACAAAGCGTACAACATTTTTTAATAACGCTATGCTGTCAATTTGAGTGATCGTCGACATCGATTTCGATGCATTTATCAACACAATTTACAAAACGCATACAATATAGAGATTCACAATGGACGTGTCCGTTGCAATATCAATAGCGCTATCGATAATTTCTATGCGAATTGACATTTACAACGTTTGAATAGAACGCGGGAATGTATTTTGAAGCCGTAAAGATTTGACTGTTATAAATGCCAATAAGTCTGCAATATATTGGCCTTGTATGAACATGAGCTCGGATAAGGTCCATTAACGGTAAAGTCCATACTAATCTTTGTCGATTGAGTCATAAAACTTGATGCAAATACTGATTACAGTGACTGAACATTCGATATTCGATAAAAGTTGTCACTGGTGACATGGCAGTGAAAGCCTGCGAATGAAGATAACGTATACGTATTATATATTTATATACATTTCGTAAGTATCTATGAACATATTCTACTTCGCTGTAAGTATGTACATACTCACAGATTTCTGCCTCGCTGCGATCTATGCGAGTTCACGACAGGCCTCGGATAGGTCCGGACCTAGTCAGCTCTGGCCATAATCTTTGTATGCATGGGTATAGCCTAAACATAATAGGCATAATAATAAACACATCATATTTGAACTTATGAATAAGCATGGAATTAGGTCGGTGGGTTAATTGTGTTATCAATTAAAACCAATATATTTAAAAAGACATTTAAATTATTTCGTAAGTGTATACAGTGACCTTAAAATCTTATCAATTGTATGAACGCTGAATGTTTCAATTTTGACATAGTAGGTATTTCGTGTCTCTCAATGCAGCGCATTCGTGAATACAAAGATAAACACAAAATATCCAATAAAGAATTAAAACACTGCTTTTAAACGGTATGAATACAGAGGATAAGACTAGATAACCCACTTATGCATTTATAGTTCTCTAACCTTGTGCCCAAAAATAAATTTAAGGATTGAAGTATTAAGGACTTTGTTGTGTGTTCGTCCATGTGTGTGAAATACCATATATATGTATATTTACACAATTAGCGTGATTACGTATGTATGGCTAACATGGCGAAAGTCTCGGAACGTACATACAAATTTAAAAAATGAACCATAAAATTAAATTATGCTGTAACAACAAACACACGAAGGCAAACATACGATACTCTCTTGTACACAATCCATTCAATCTATTAACACGTAATTATCAAGAAGCCATTCACAAAAAAATTAATTAACATTCGAAACTCGCACCGACCATTCACACTCATACAATAATTGTTGCTTTAAAACAATGCAGATGCTGACCGATAAAATTTAATACGACTCTGTATTTTTAGGGTTCCGTACCTAAAAGACAAAAACGGAACCCTATTACTAAGCCTGCCTGTTCGTCTGTCTGTCACCAGGCTGTATCTCATAAACGATGATAGCTAGAAAACTGAAATTTTCAAATACGTATTTCTGTTGTCGCTATAACAATAAATACTAAAAATAAACTAATATTAAAGGGGGGCTCCCGTACAATAAACGTGATTTTTTTAATAGATGATGGTACGGAACTCTTAGTGCGCGAGTCCGACTCGCACTTGGCCGATAATTTATTTTTCAATTACAATCACGTCGCTATATCGACACGACATTCATATTTATAACGAGCTGCGCCTCGCGGTGTAAAACGCGTAAATATCGATCCCGTGGGAATTATGGGATAAAAAATAGCCTACACGTTCCCCTATCACTTCCTCTACGTTCCGGTAAAAGTCCAATCAAAATCGCTTCAGCCGTACCTCAGATTAGCCCCCACAGATAGGCAGATAGACAGACAAAACGAAAAAAGGTTGTGTTTTAGTGTCGTGTAACTAACTATAAACACTTGATAAAACAGTTATTTTGAAAGCACAGACCGACATACAACGGAAATAAGAACGCGATGCAATCGCATTATTATTATCAATTTCGAGAGGAACCCTTTTGTCATTTTCAGTGAAGACATGATAAACGTTTATTTTAGAATGGCGAATTATTTTTTTACCTTATGTATTTTTTACACAACACACAATAATATGTACGTACTCTGATATTTTGACATAGTGCACATTGACTGAATAATGTAGTAAATAAATATGAACCCAACAAGCATGCGTGTAAATCAAACGTCGCAATAACTGCAATCACTGCGTTATTTGATATGCTATAGTGACTCAATCTTGCAATGCAATCTCGCGATCTTTTTGCGAACGCCATAAAAAATTGGTCGACTGGCGTGCTGCCATTGTGGAACCTGAAATGTTAATTAAAAAAACAAAATACATACGCACACCAATATATTTTAAGTAGGCATAAGTGATCGGCTACTTAAAAACTGGGTCACATGTTGCTTTCTCGTTTAATATTTGTTTTATTAAAGAATTTACCGGCCGTACATAAAATGTTTATTGCGTTTCGTTTAAAACCATACCAATTCGCAGCACATTAACCGTTGCGGTTGATTTTATTTAAACGTAAAATTATGTTGACTATTAAAACATAAACGTGCCACGAATATATTATATGAAATGGAAATATTTTCTCCGTTCAATTACCTTCACGTTACACGATATTTCGTTATGTACATATGTTTACAGTTTCAATTACAAGCATGTAATTTCACTGTATTAATTTTTTGTCTCGGTCCGGTATTTGATAGCCATCCCACGTACATACACCGAGACATAGGATTGCAAATCCAAGGTAGGTATGAAAAGTTTTGTCAATGGATGATGCATTCGCATCAGCTGTTTATCATTTAACAGATACATTTATCGAAAACTTTCCAATGATATCAGATTTAAACTCTCTGTAACGCAATCACAAACAATATTATAACAAAGACAAAATTACATCTGACGGTTTGTTCTTATTTCATGGAGCAGCGAAGTAACAGAGCGAAGTGATTTTCGACAAGAGATAGTGTGTTGGATAATAAACAATTATTTAGATAGATATTAGATACTTAGCTAGTTTGTACAGTATGCATTGAGCTCAATACTTGATAATCTTGACATTAATATTGAATGCATCATTGGCACTTTTCCTTTTGACATTACACCATAAGTACCTACCTACTACACTTTCATATGACGCTACGAAATTTTAGCATTAAAAAGGAAAGGAACAAAATTATGTGAAGAACAATTTTTACCGAATGTCGTTTCATATATTTATGGTAAGTGGTAGTTTACGCAACGTCGATAAGTGACCGATAATTTTATACGATGTTTAAACACCATATCTGGTCGCGACGTTCATAATCGATAATATGATCGTTACATAGATGGACAGAGCTATAGTATTCAAATATGTGTACATTAATGAAACTTTCAATGCGATTCGACCATAGATACGAGTAAATTATACTTAGATTCGGGAATCCATCGAAAAACAGGAAATAGCAAATATGTAGTAATCCATAGATGAACATTAATGTATAACAAAGATAAGTGTAGGTCTGTCATCGTCCCTGTCTTATTATTTGTTGGACGCTCGCACACAGGAGTTCATCAAAAACTGCCAAGCCGTTTACGAGGGGAGCCGTTGCGAACATATCCATAGAAATTTTATATAAAAAGCACATACCCATATTGTATATATAAAATGATTGCAGTGTCATTAAAATTGGTCGTGGAACTGATATTAAAAAGTCGAAAAAAAAGCTTTTGCATCGCGTGAAAGTAGCCCTGAGCTTTGATGTTCTAGACCCGTTGAAAAGCGGTCTCGTTAAACTCAACATATCGTGTGTCTTAACGAAAGTAACAGTATCTCGGGCGACCAACACGTAAGTCGGTGATCGTTGCAGTAAATTTATCCGCCATAAATAATTTGAAAGAGCGCTTCAAGCTTATTCGTGCACGAAATAAAAATTTTAGATCGATCGCAAACGTAAACAATTAAATTCGTTTGATTTTGGACAGAGATAAACTGGTTTTATTGCAATATTTATTTTTCGCTCAACTTTCGGCATTGATAATGTTACCATTAAAACTCGGCATCATCGCAATGTCACGACCTCGCTTCTGTTTCATTGCGCCTTAATAGTGTGTCGTTTTATCGGTAATTGAGGTTTTTAACACTTCGTAATTGTTAATAAGCCGATATACTTAATTGAAACGCCGGTTATTGTTACATAATGAAAGTAATGTAGGAGGTACCTACATTATATGATTACACATGCACTATAAGCGCACGACCTTATATTTAGTAGTTTACTGCAATTACCTACACCAACCTAAGACGATAAGAACAAAACAATACAATTAATTTGCAACGACGCAGATATTAACAAAGATTTTACATCGACGGCCCACTTAAACCGGATAAATTACTTTTCAATGTAGAGGTACTCGTAAGTGTAAACCTTGTCCAGAAATTGAATCAGACTAGACTAGAAATTTATATAATTAAACTGAACGGCGATGGTGATCTATTGGTGGAAGGCGCTAGAATCTTGAGAAAAGTTGATAAGGGTATAAATTAGTCAACATATTGGTGACGTCGTAAAGATTTGACCTATAGCGGGTGCGGGTATCGTATGCAAGTACGTACCCACGTAGCCACCTAAGCCACCTAAGTGGTCGGTTCACCGCTAGTCCGCAAGGGCCGTTAGCCTCACTAATCAGTCCCGGCGCGACCGTCGACCGTCCGCTAGCGAGGCACATACTCGTATATACTCGTACGCCGCTGCGCCCAAACGCACACCAATCACAAAATTGTAAATTTTTGTATCTTGTCCTGCAAATAAATAAATTTAAAAAAAAATCACGACCGCCATAAACTCTCGAACGAGCCGTACGCTCAATTTGTCCTAGCGATGGGCAAATGGTACTAATATATCGACATTTTTAAACACGATCGATATACGCATCGATATTTTATGTCTGGTTTGTATTAATTTATACATGAAACGGGCAAAAAAATATCGAAATTTGATGTAGGTATCCAGATTAAAAATATCTATCTATAGATTTTTAATAAAAAAATATCGAGATTTTTATATATCGATATTGTTCGCCCGTCTCTATGTTGTCCCGTGACGTCAATTGGCAGAACCGTTCAATTGCGTAAAACTACACTCTAAATAAGGAATGAGCGCAAATATGGCGGCTTTTAGGTCACCCACCCGACATGTGACACGGATTATTAACTCGGATTAATGTTTACAAACGGCCAATACAAGAATATATTTGGCCAACGAATGCATGCGACTTTTTTTTTAATGCAAAAGATTTTCAACCTTTGCCAAGTCGCTGAAGGATTTGTTACTGTCTTGACGCTAATGTTGATAGAAGCAATAAATATATTAAAGCAATTCAGTTTTTTTTCTTTATAACATTGAAACAGCTTGCATTTAAAATTCTCAAAAATCCTTAGCGATATAAATAATATATTATTATACATATGTAGGTGCACGGACATAATTTTGTCTGCCTGTCTGTTAAGCTTTGACAGCTCAAGTACATATTATATACTCGAAAATATTTATAGTTTAAAGCGAGAAAGAAATATAATTTATTCCAAAGCATTTTTCGGTCTTTGTACATTTCATGACAATCATATTCTTTTGACACTGGACGGTAGAGGGACTTATTTATAATTCAAATATTGTTATAGAACTTTAAAATAAATTGTTAAGGCGTACCGTTATCTATACCAATATTATAAAGCTGAAGTTTCTTTGGTTGAACGCGCAAATCTCAGGAACTACTGGTTCGAATTGAACAATTACTTTTGTGCTGAATAGTCCATTTATTGAGGAAGGTTATAGGCTATATAATATCACGCTATGACTATTAGGAGTAAAGCAGCAGCGAAAAAGCGATCATTTATTCTTGCGTTTTCCGTGTAATTTTTTATAGTAGTCATAGCGTGACGTTTTTAACATAGTTTTTTTATTAAATTCTTCTCTAATTAACGCGGGTAAAACCATGTGGCGCAGCTAGTTGTAAATATGTCAATTTTACCTACATCGAGCTAAGCGAGCGAGTAATGACTACTTAGATATAAATACATACACATGTATACAATTTACAGTACGCGTACTTGACTCTAATCGGCGTATTTTAATCAACGTGCACTTAAGTATCACATAATTTAATTACACAACGTTTTTATTGTTCCGAGTATGACGGCCCACGGCGGCGTGTCATATCAAATTTAACGAAATAAGGTCAGACCGCAAGTAAGAAAGAGCACGGCATTTACCAACCTCGTGTGGCGTCGTCGCTCGCAATATAGGTTCCGAGACATTAGATAAAACAAAAGAAAAATATGAAATATTAACTTTAGATATACCTATATATGTATTAGTATAATAACTAGTGACCAATCTTTTAAATTAGGATATCGTACACTAGACTAAACTATTTTCCTTAACAGCGATACCTTCGGCTTAATTACATACATGTTTCACTTCAAATACGATACAGGTTTAGTATGAACTTCGAGGGTTGTTGAACCCGTTGAGGGTTGCAAATAACCATGAGATACGCTAGTGAACATGGCGAATTACCTAACGGCTTCCCAGCTGTACAATACGTGTGAGTTACAGCAATCGTCTATTTCACAATCGCCTCAGAAGCTCGTGGCTGAATAAATGTATTTTCCTACCACCGTTGTTAATTCTTCGCGGTCGGTCTGTGAAGGTTTAATATCGCCACGTTAATTGTCTGCCACAATGGCTGCGCTGTGGCCCGGCCTTGCGGATTTGATCACGAACTCGCCCACCTGCGGTCCACTATCAATGTTTCTCGACAACAATTCGACTATCGACAACTCGATATTTAATCAGATTTTTTTTCACTAGCTTTATCGTCCCGGTGTGCTATAATTCGGTTACCCGTGACGATAAACCTTATAATTTAATAGAACGATTTGAATTTGAATCGCACTAAATCACAAAATCACAGACAAGCACCGTAATACGGCTTAATAATCGTCATAACAGGCAATTCTTAACTTTAACCTGCATACAGATCGTGTCATTTACAAAGGTCAACTTTTTATTAGCTTAATTAGTAATAAGGCAGGAGTTGTCATTCTGAAGGGTAACAATTCTAAATGCATTATACAGACACGTCGAAAATGTCAATTCGTCGGCTACCAGTAACTGTAAAAGGTCAAACGGTAATAATGTACGTATAACATTATTTAGTATCACTCTTTTATTTATTTATTCTTGCAAATATTTTTTAACTTCGATTCCGTTAATTTATAGTACTACATCATGGAGAAAATTGGTCAAAGGGAATTATATCCATTTTTAGATATATAATTATACAGAGAAACGTGCTGTACATACAAATTTGGGTGGGAATCGAATCTATAACGTACGCTCAAGTAGTCAAGATCACTCACCATGATATCACCTGGCTTGGCTAATAAAAAGTTTTTATTCGTGTAAGAGAAAATTAAGTAAATATCGATTTTACACACTAATGGTAACGGTTCCACCTATACAATCGAATCCTTATGAGCAATTCGTGCTCAAGGAAGGGTTTAATTCGAATTCCATGCAAAATTTGTAGTCGAAACAAATTAACTATTTCTATTATAATATAACCCTCTTAAAACTGCAAGAAATAATTAACTATAATTTGAACAATTTGTACAATTAGAAGTAAGTCGAAGTAAATCGTGGCGAGATTTGATTGTCACGACAGGCGTAGGTGCCTACTGCTAATTTATGTTAATATTTATATGAAAAATAATTTTGATATGGTTTCATGTTTAGTGCAATAACTCATTATCTTCCCCACATTTCCAAACAATCAAACATATAATAAATACCAAACATATTTACGAACAATTAAAAAAACACCAATAGCTGTCTGTACTATTGGTATTTTTTCTGAAACCCTAAAAACAATGGGATCATTAAATAATACACTCAGTAGGTATCGACAAAAAACTAATGAGAGCAACAAATACGATCTACTTCCCGCCCCGCTCTTGACATTGACCCCTATATGACCTTTCCGATAAAGATCGTACGCACACGTGTTTTACATGAACCATTACGAAATTACAATTACTACTTGTTACTACAACCAAATGCCAATATAGTCGATACGCCTGTCTCTGTCTATCGGAAACTCCGTCCTTGTTGCGCTAATAGACACGGACCTTGACTTATAGTGCCTATCTGAGCTACTAGCTAAATAAATAGAATCCACTTAGATGGATATGGAAATATCTTTACTCTTCTCGGTGGTGGCATTATTCCGCAATCAATTCCAATTTTAAATAGTTGTCAGATGTGTTTAGTGTAATATTTTAAGTAATGGTGTTATTTATGTGTATGTATGTGCGGCTCGTCTAACAGTAGGTACAGGACAAACGATCTTATATATCATAATATGCAAATGTGCGTGTGTTACGTTTGTTTATAACAGAAAAACTAAAGAGAACGTGAAAAATCAAACAGAACCAGTTAAAACAGAAATATCATCTACGTACTTAAGGTTGAAGATTAAACCATCTTTAAAAATATTTCACAGTAATAGTACATAGCCGACTCAAATATTAGGTAAGCATCGATCCTTTTATTGCTCTAACATAATAATAGTCACTTTTAGATAATAATAGTCACATTAGAAATTATCTACTAGAGAGACATTCAGCTATATAGACATCTAGCGAGGTCAATGACCTCATCAGTGAAATTCGTGTAGAACCATAATGGCTAAATAAAAACAGCAAATTACTCACTAAACATTAATTCATCACGGGACCCCGCCCCTGTTGGATGTGGCGCAATAATTGCTCGCCACGTGGTTCTTTTAAACTTATGGAGAATTATTAATTTTGCCCGAGGAAACATTCTGTTTTCGCACACAAGAATGTTATTGCAATAACATAAAAGACATACGTCCATACAAAGTGAGGGCTGGAAACCTTTTATTTAGTGAAATATACTTAATAAATACGGTTATAGCTTATAGGTAAGAAACATGAATTTTAAGTTACGATAACACTATGGGGTTAACTGTAAGCGTTTTCTTACCTGTGTAGATTTTGTAGAGGGAATCCAGCAGCCCTTGCATCATCTTGACGGTTTTCTTTTTTACTCGTATCGATTACACCAAATTATTAAATTGAACTACATCTATTGCACGCAGTATTACCTACGACTTATAGATTGAATAGATTTGAACAACATTGCTTCATTATCGTTATTTTATAATGTGCCGTGTTCACTCTTTCTGAAATCACAATATATAGGAGCATGTAAGTGAATAATTGTTAGTTGTTTACAACCGCACCTCTAACAACAATCATACTGACAAAATTGACATAAAACTCATTTGAATAATAAATGTGAAAACAGGAGATACAATAATACAACAATGCAATACAAATAACATGTTACTAACAACAACGATGATGACATCACTAGGAATGAACGGGGCACCTGAAAAACAACGCTACGATGATGTGATGATATTGACACAGATGACTTACAACTGACTTGACTAATAAATGAGAAATCGGGAGGTAGAGAGAACAATACAAATAAGATGATACTGACGCAAAGGACCAAACAAATAACTTGATAAATAAATATGAAAACCGAAGATACTGAACGAGATACTGAATACAAATACAACACAAATACGAATACTAATAAAAGTGAGTGTAAACATATGCAACAATAGGGAGCATCTCCACCATCTTCGCAGCCACGAGGCGAACGACCTCCGAACTGTCGGTAGGTACGGTGGCCAAATTGAAGTAACGGCAACAACGGCCGGATCGTTATCATCAATCAGATTTGCGCAACTATCTGTTAGCAATTACACCGTACACTTACACTTGGAAGTGAACAAATTACCGGGAGCTCGCCGAGCGGCGAGCGTTTCGCTGTTAAAAGAGATATGTTCGTACACGAGTCTATCAATAACTCGGCTATACGGAACACGGTGAACACTACCGCTAATTACGAGTTGATTTTGAGAAGGGCAATGTTAATAACAGAGTTCGTAACGAAATTTTTTGCTTCAGACACAAATCATCTAGCAACGGTACAGAAACAAAAATTATAGACCGCTAAAGGTCAATACATAGTCTAAGGCAATCGTGTAACACCACAACACAATCACGTCAAAGCACCAGACAAAGTGAGGCGGCTCGATTCGCATGACCTAAACGTGTTAAATAATCTAATAGAGAATTTGTTTCACATACATTTGCGATCGTACTTGGATAGAATATACGAAATAGTCGGATATCGCATTTAGTTTTAATAACGATATTTTGAAAACTGGATAAACAAACAGTGTTAATAAGATTATTCCCGTACTCGATGAAGACAACGTTTTTATTAATGACACAATGAGCACCGCTGCTTGTTACAATATTAATGGACTATTTGCTTATTACCATAGAGATCATTTCAAAGATGCCTACGAGATCTATCTATTCATCTAAAAACAAAAAAGACTTAACTTAATCATAATTTACTGTCATCTCGCTTCACGTAATCACCTGCGAGTGGTACGTCAGCCGAGTTAGTTTTGAAGACAGCTTGCCTTATGATTGATAACTAGATTTAGAATAAGGTCACAGCACACTCTTCGTATAAGGGTCACGATATTCTTAAACTAGTATGAATCTTATTATTTTAATGTAATTATTCGAGCTAAACAGATGCAGAATTGGGATTATGTCGAGTACACTTAAGTAACGAAAGACATCATTAATTACTTACAAATGAAATGTATGACAATGCATGAAAAATTTCGTTTGGAATGTAGAATTTTCTCGATGCATATAGAAAACAATTGACTACGTCTCAATGAACACAACGCGGAGAGACACTTTTGAATCGAACTAGTCAGATGTACGTGCACATTTAGAAATAGACTGCCAATAACATTGTGTAGGCAAATGAAGACACACTAATGAGACGTCTGCGTGAATGGTGCGGTATAATTAGGCACACATGAATTCCACCGCTAAACCAACGGTGTGGAGGTTGGAACTGACATAAATGTGATTAAACAGACAAAAGAAGTACGCTACATATGATCGTACACCGTTCTTATTCATTTTTAGATTGCTATCTTATTGACTATTGACGTAATACATACATCGCACACCTGTTAAGCGGAATATAGTATTATTGATAAGTTATATTCAACACATCAACGTTATTTATCGATGCGAAAAATTCACACTGGCCAAAACGAAAGCTAAGATCCAACTATACAATTAAGCTGAACTTTTCTAGAAATCCCAAGAAAATATGCGATAGACGTCGGATTTGGTCGAAGAAATGTTCGTCCATTACCATTCCAACAAGCCGAGGCTTCGCTTCATAAATCACACGCGAAGAATTTCAAAGGTGACATGTGTGACGATTTATTCTTCTACAGTTTGGATGTGACCGGTCTGCGCTTAATCAGACGACGGAGTTGGAAAAACACCTCTACAACTGAGCGAAATTGAACAAAATTCTGAGCAACGCCGCAGAACGTAACTAGCACAAAAAAATATGCTAATGTGTAGGGCGCATGTTGAAATCGGAGCAGATTAATGTGGTCGATCGATAATTGATATCTGGACAATAACAAAGAACACAATGTACAATTATGAACGGGTTATTTCACATCAGACAACTTGTGTGCGTCAAGATAATGATCACTGAACAACACTGTCACTTGAGCTCATTATTTCACTTGCACTATTCACCGGTGACCCCCGCGAGGGCGATAACGGCGCGGTTTCGACGCTACCTATCGCGGTCGGAGTATCGATAGGGGCGATCGTAGGAGTGGGTCGTGACGGGCGAGCGTTTCGGTTCGCGCGCCCGCGCCCGCGCCGTCCGCGGTCTGCCGCACCGCCGCCGCCACTGGCGATTCGGGATTATTTATAAATTTACAGACAGGGGGGTCGTAGAATTTTGCACGACGCGTGGCATGCAACGGCCAACGACTGCGGCGGGTCGCGCCGGAAACGGCGTTTTCGCGGTATTACCTAAGGACCCATATGGACAGATCTATACTAATAATACAAAGCTCAAGAGTTTTTTTGGTTGAACGCGCTAATCTCAGAAACTACTGGTTCGAATTGAAACATTACTTTTGTGTTGAATAGTCCATTTATTGAGGAAGCCTATAGGCTATATATGTAGTATCACGCTATGAATAATAGGCGTGGAGTAACAAATGTTGCCAAAACGGGAAAATTGGGAAAGGCAACGCGGGCGAAGCTGCGAACACAGGTAGTACGCTTATAAATGTCCGGGAAGTAAATGACCTTTGCCGCGTAATCGAGCGCGGAGGTGGAAAGCGATAAAGGCGACAACGATTGTGAGCTAATGATTTCCTAATTTATTACGTAAACGAGTGAAAAATACCTAAAGAATCTCCGACGGCCGTGAACCAAGTCGCCCACCTGAACAGGTGTTCGCATCTCAACTGGCACCGGTCGGAGCATCGCGGTCGAGCTATCATAGAAACGTGGGCGAGTTTTGGAATATAATTCTTTCGGAGCACTGCCGACAATCAACGGTGACCTCAAAATATGTCAACGTTTATTATGGAGCTTTAATTCGTACACAGCAACAGTCATACAGCTATGCGGACGTATTTTTCAAATATGTTTGAGGCAATCTCATAGATTGAATGGAAATTCTAGAAAATAATAGTCTGTCGAAATGAATCATCGACAGCTACAACAAAAGACTCGTCGTTTGGCACCCGCACTTGCAGCTCACAGTTTCTAGACAAATCAAGTCTAAAATTATAACAGTAGGTAAACCAAGATTGTGATTTCGCTAAAACGCGGCGAATGTAATTTACAGTTGCACCGTTAACTAAGCAATAATTTAAACATCCCACCGAGCATAGTGTCATTTTTAAATTCCGAAAATTTTCAACGTTCGAATTTTAAATAGAATTCCATAAATTACTCTTTTCGTTCTTTCGTAAAAACAACAATGAGCGTGCAGTTTCACGTTGTTTGGAAAATAAATCTTTGAAACATCCGACAAACGAATCCAACAAAACATTATTCAACATTTTCATATTTCGTGCTAAAACATTGATACAATCACAGAACATGTGCATTCAATTGAATAAGGTTAACAACTAAAACCTTCCAAAGATATATTAAACAATGAGAATTCACATTATTGTATGTAATTTGAGTTATTGTATTTGCTAAGTTACTTATTTTTTTTAATGCACATATCTGAATCGTGCGTCATAATGCTGAGTTATAATATATTTATCCTTTGCTCGATGAACATAATGTTAATAATCAATACGCGAGTATTTACCTATATGTAGGTAGGTAGGTATACATAGGCGACACCGACAATGATCACGTGACCAGAAGCCGGAATCGACACTATGTCGTTTGCATGGATAGCCATTAATTGCACAGTTTATTGCGATCTACAGTTTTAGCTCGGCTGACAGCTGTGGCCCGGGGCGCGCCGGTCATCGTAAGCTTTATTGCTCGTAAACTATTGTCTTATAATCCTATGGACGCTTTTGCGCCGGAAAAAATGTCGACACAATCTTATTAATCACAACATATTTTTACGACCACACAGGGAGATGTCTGCGCTGAGTTGTGATATTATTTAAAAAACTCAATTCGGTTAAAACGCATCTTCGATCGAATTTCCTTTATTGATGAGTTCAAATTGCACAATCAGTCATAACATGATTATATTTGTTTAAGGGGCAAAAAACAAACAAAAGAATGAAGATAGGTGACATTTGTAAGCAATATTTTACAAAAATTAGAACGTGAGAACAAAGATTTTAATAGATAATTTACAATAATATGCTTCGTTATATGTAGACCTGCAACAAAACAATGTATTCGTTTTTACGAAAATCATTGGCGTTGTAATGTCAGTAGAGGTATGACACAGATTATATGTATTATATTGTATTGACTCATTACTGAAGTCAACAGACAATAGAAAGATTCGCAGAGCTCATAATAATGACACATACAATAAATATGCAATACGTCAGTTAATATACGTTTTCCTTTGACCTAATAATAAAAATAATATATTGTTTACTGTGTGTCAAGTGAGGTTATCGAAACTAACAACTACATCTGTTTCTTTTTTATCTCGTTTCCTGTTAACGCTTAAAGGAGTAGGTACGTATGACCAATGAGGAAACAAAAGATTGTGTTCTAACATGTAACTAGACGTAAAACATGTAGGTACAGCAGGTACACATACCTTTATTATTAAAAATCATTACAATGAGGTCAATGATCGGTGCATCGAAAATAAAAATCCGTAATAAAAATCTTAGCCCAATATCACATAGCAGAGTGCTAGGCCCATTTCAAGTATAAAAAAACTATTTAACAATACCATCATCGTAAACTATGCTAAGTGTGGCCAGTTAGAGTTCCATTATAAACGAGAAAGAACAACGCGTAACCATTGTACGAGACGAAAAAGCTAATCTAGCACTTTACTCGCACCAAAAGTTACACACCGATTATGCCATATAAGCGCGCCGCTGGGAATGCAACGGCATTACTGCTCGAATCTTATCTGAGAGCATTTCTGTGTAGCCGGGCAGCCGTTACAGACGACCGAACATGAAACTTCTGTACGCGATCGCGATAGTTGAAAGAAAGCACGAATGCTAGGTTAAGTTTCTCAAAGTCTAAACAAAAAAAATATAATAAAAGAAAAACCAAGACGTCTAATTGCACACATATGGGTACATTTAATTACAGAATTATTACTTCCATCCTTAGGTTGACTTTTACGGCGAAAAAAATAAAAAAAGTACGATTATTAAAACTAAAATTACTTAATATTCAGACCAAAATTAACATATATTCAAGTGGGGTTTTGGGTGCAAATTGATCTGTTTAACTGGGATACAAGTGATAGGGAAGCGGAGAGTTAAGGGGGTGGTACTCGTAGATAACTGCACCAAGTATCTGTGATTTTGGCAAACATGTAACTCGCTGTCTCCAACATCGTCTCGTATACAATATTGTTGCAGTGGTATTCTATGATCTTAAGGCTTCTTTATAACACGGACAATAAAAGGGTTGAAATAAAATGACACAATACTCACTGCAACAGAGGCTTGTGCAAGATTCATACGAATCGCGTGAAAGGACTCAATTAACGCCACATTTGCTAATGTTACAATTGGAACGCATTTCATTATTCATGAATCCGTGCATCGATTATCATAATTTATGTTTACTTAATATATTTTGGCACACTTCGTCGACGGCATACAATCATTACCAATATATACGAGTACATTAGGTCAAACAATAAATTAACAAGTATCGTTGCTGAGTACAATATTTTTTAATGTGACGTATTCGTTTCGTAAATGAGGCGTTTATACGCAAAATAAATGGCCCGGAGAGCGATTACCGTCAACATTATATAATTGCGCGTGTGTTCATCCACTTACAACTTCCTGTATGATCTCATGCGCAGTTGTCGTATTTTCATAAACGACACATTACTGTATACACTAAAATTACAGCATTAGGGTCATATCAATTTGTATTAACTTTTGTGAGGATGTATTACATTAACTAGATGAACGTATAATGTAAGACATACTTACATTATTTCTAAGATATTCCAATATCCGATATGGTCTAGTGGCTAGGATACCTGGCTCTCACCCAGGAGGCTCGGGTTCGATTCCCGGTATCGGAAAATTTTTGTTTTTTTTTATTGCCAATTTACTGAATTTATATTTTATTCCACTGTATTATGAAAACGATACTTAACAATAATAAAAAAATATTTGCATTTGTTTTATTACAAAATTGTTTAACAACGCCATCTGTTAACGGACGATAGAAACGAAGAAGAATATAACAAATAATTTTTTCAACTCTATAATTTTTTTTTTATAAATTCTAATAGCTTTAACCGAACAAACTCCTGTTAAAAATTATCTCCTTCTTTAAAATTAAAGTATCATAATTCAAAAACCGTGGTATATCTTAAAAGGTACAGCACCTAAGCCACACTGTGGCAATATTATTTATTTATTTATTAGGTATACATTCGATTTTCAACCGTTATGCTGCTATTGCCAATATCACTGTAAAATAAATCCACAAGAATATGTCTAAAGAGCAAACTGACAAATCTGACAAACAAGTTCTATTCTAACCGATATTCCTACCAATGCAATAGCTAGAGCAATCTCTAAACGTTATGAGAAATAAAATTACTTTAAGTAGTTGGTACAATCATATTTACTTTACGTAATAAATACATTTAGTGAGAAGAATCAACATAAAGTAATATCCATCGTCATATTTCTCACAATGTCCAAAATATTCGGTTCGCCGTTTTATTATGAACCATTATTGTTTCCAACGACATCTGCTTCGAAGACCTTCACGTTTAAAATAACTTTACGACGGCCGCTGGGCGGTGAAACAATGACCAAACAAAGTCTGTGACACTATTTCAAGGAACGAGCCAAGTAAGGGTGTAAGGGGGCATTACACCCCGAGACGAATAACAATAGGCGAACGGTTAAAAAAAAATATATGATTGGAAAAAAACTATAAATGTTTTTAGATAAATACGTCACCGGGTCACAAAAAGTCAGATACGTATTATAAACGAGCCGATTATATCAGGAGAGTTATAAATATATGTATGAATACTCTGAAAAAATCTTGTATCCTGAAAAAGTGGTTTTATTTAAAAAAAAAATTAGAAAACTGTCTTTTTCACCAGATAACCATATAACTTTTAATTATTTTCCATATTTAATCTATGGGAAAAATTAAAACTCACAAGAGTCTGTGATTCGGAAATAATTAAGATTTCACAAGTTCTTAGGATCGTTATAACGCTATTAGTTTATTATATTGTCTCATCTCATAAAGCGATTTATCATTCGACTCTTGATTGCGGGCCTCATCTTGGGAAGACTTAAGGTCATAGTTTATCGCGCTAGACAAGTCCGAGCTGGCAGACATTATACGGCTCCGAGAACATTATAAAGACATTTCAGTCACGAAAAATATTTGACGAATTATCCGGTAACCGATGCAGCGAAATTGCATTCGATTTAAAAACGCACATACGCAAATAAATTAGAAAATTTGAATGGACTCAAACCCAACATCTTCAATGCGAGTGGCGGAACTTTCAACCTTCAAATTAACGAAGATAATGTTTATTCGGCTGTTTTGTACATTACAGACTTAATCTAACGACGGCAATGACGCTCGGAGTCATGATTGAAAGTGTGTAAAAACATATGCATTTACTTGCGTCGACTGCTTCAAATGAAATCCATCACAACAAAGGCCATTCCACCCTTGTTACTGTGCAAGTCGCATTGTTGAAACACGTTCAACTGTGGACGAGTGTAAACAGTAAACAAATCAAAATAGCCCGTTCCCGCGTCACCAACGCTAACTCCGGAAGTGAGTTGATAAATAACCTTAAAATAACATGTTGGTACACTAGCACAATAAAGGTGAAGAAATTGTGTTCTTGTATGAACACGCTAATCCTTTGAAGTAGAGTCGGATTCGAAAAAATGTTTTTTACACTTGATAGCTCAATTATTGAGGAGGGTTATAAGACTATTGAACATCAA
The DNA here is from genome assembly GCA_018246895.1 of Aspitha aspitha aspitha. Classification (NCBI taxonomy): domain Eukaryota; kingdom Metazoa; phylum Arthropoda; class Insecta; order Lepidoptera; family Hesperiidae; genus Aspitha; species Aspitha aspitha. Next base: position 18,847 of record DWGJ01001534.1, read on the forward strand.
GTTCCGTAGGTTATAAGCCTAGCAAAAAGAATACAAAGTCAGAAGAAAGAACGTTACGCGAAAACGATGTAACATCGCGGGCGGGCAAGGCGGTGCGGGGGTGCGGGGGCAGAGGAGCGAGTTTAATATAAATGAAACGCCGGGAGAAACCGCGGGGTACAGCTAGTAATACAATAAAGTAACCGTTAAACTAGAAACGGCTGTTCTCCAATTGATATAATGTTAATATTATCGTCCATACACGCAGCAGGATAGGCAGAAACTAACAATTTGCACCTGTTATTGTCTTGACAAATTTCTTTCGACCCTCCTTACTTTAATTACAGTAATCATACCGGCTCATTTATTGTAGGTAGGTATTCTTGACCCGCGTTTTATTAAAAACGTTACTTCTTTCGATTTTGTCATTCACACTCGCCTTATACATAAATTGAATAAATACAAGGTACCTGGCATGACGATATGTATCTATACTTAATTAATATTATAAAACTGAAGAGTTTGTTTGGTTGAACGCGCTAATATCAGGAACTATAGGTTCGAATTGAGAAATTATTTTTGTGTTGTATATAACA
>DWGJ01001535.1:0-19420 GCA_018246895.1 Aspitha aspitha aspitha
GAAATTTAGTACATATCTATTATTGGATCCAACTTAAAAGATAGGATAGTTTTTATAAAAGAAACAAATAATAAATATCAATTGTCAATAAATTTTTACATAAAATAAATTTCTGAAAACATATTTGACATATATGATTTGACATGTATTGTATAACCACGGCAACGCGTGGTCAGGTCCACTAGTATTCTTATAAAATACATAGAATTGAATATTAACTGAACTATTAGAAATTATAACTACCTGAAAGACGTTAGTTTTTTTTTAAGTATAGGTAAGTTTTTTTTTCTATTAAAATATTAATTTTTGAGCTCTTTACATGGTAAGCTTTCCCATGGCAGAAATACGATATATCGACATTGAAGAATTGAGATACATTGACAGCACAACCATTACTTCAAATAGGAGTGAAACTCGTTGATCAATATGTATATACAAGTGCACATAATAATGTACATACATTATTTTTACATCACGTTTACGATAAGTACTTGTCTAGCAAAAACAATTGCCGTTGGATATTTTACAGCATGATTCTCTGGGCCAGACAATCGTTAAGATATTACAAAAGCGTATCTCTGTCCAATCTCACGACGACAATAACAACGGCGCATTGCTTCATGGAGGGTTCCAAGATACTCTGCACAATAGGATCGGTGCTATATCATAAGCGGGCGTAGATATAGCTTAATAGTTAAATGTTTCACTTAAGATATCTTTAATGTCCCGTTCATGCTATGCGACGATATCCTTCTTTCATTTTATTCTATTCTATTCTTCAATAATAGTGTATGTCTTAATAGACTGATGTAGGCGTCATTGAATGAAAACCTGATACCACGGTAATATTGAAGGCTCTGTTAGTAGAAATATACCGTAACCATTCAGTGGGTCACTAAGTATTTTCATCAAGGATTTTTTGGATTAGTAGGAATTTTACATTAACATACATACAGCAAAATAGTATAAATAAAATAAATAAAAATAAACTCATACTTCCAATTTTTATTTCATTCAGTTGTTAAATTATTCTTCAATCAGTTTAATAAGAAATGCTTGTTTATCCTATCAGCTTACTTTGTCATTTTATAATATCTTATATGTAATTACCGGAAAACCTCACGTATGTACGTGAATTTTTAAATAAACAATTTTAAAACTTTTAAAAATATTTTCCCAACTACCGTACCTGAATTGCAAATGTATTGTGCTCTAGTAATTTAAACGCTTAGAAAAAAAAGGTTTCCGATACAGGACGACATGTTTATAAGGGACACGGAGACTTACAGGTATCTACGAGTACATATAGGACGCGGTGCTATCTACCGGTAAACATGTTCTAGATTTCTTCACCCTTGTATTTCATTGGCACTTAACTCATGTTAAGATGAAACAGTATATAATGGATTTTAGATTAAACCATAATCCTTGATTGTTACCAGTTTTAAACAAGAATATACTTTTCTGTCGCTAAATGCTTGCACAGTTATTACGCAATCGCAATGTTCGGGCTTAGAAAAAGCGGTTCTTTGTGATGGTAACAGTGATGTTCTTTCAAAATTTGAATTGGCTGTTTATTATATCTTATTATTATTAATTAATCTCTGCCATGTAATACATATGGATCAATCACGGCAAGAAAAACCTTTTCGTGGGGATTATGAGTCTACAGAGAATTTTAATTGATGCAATTTCAATGAAAATTCAATATTAGCTCTCAGTCACCATAACGTAACAAATATAGCACAAATATATTACCAACTAATCATAGTTCGCCAATTTGGTATCCACAATGCCCTGTCGAGAATACCGTCCGCCAATTAGCCGCCCGCCCTTGCGGAGCGATAACTGCCCTCGAGACTTATCTGTCGGACAGGATGTTATGTACTGGAAAACATCGGTAAGATTCTTTCGGTTTTAGTATGCCTCAATAATCTACTCTGTAGTACTTATGTTAATAAAAACGAACCGCATTAGTCCGAATATTTTTCATTTCCGCTAACTTCAAAATATAATACTCGCCTCAACCTCAACAATCAGGGTCTCCGACCATTTGAGATGGTGTAATACTAAAGTCAATCAAGTTTAAGAATGGACTTGTTGGTAACAATGACCGGGTAACGTCTGGTGAGCAAAAACTTCCAACAAATTTATTGCGGCAGCTGATGACTCAGATGACTTGTGACTATGACATCAATTATGTACATCCTTTAGTAACCCTGCATAAAATAATCTTTCTTTTTACCTTATAAATATACATTATAACTAATTCAATATCCGGGTTGAGTAGCGGAACCAATTAATCTTATCCTTGATTATGCATCTAACTGACAGGTAATTGGCACGATCAATATGCTATTAGCCAATTTTTAATCAGGAATATCTTTGCAGAGTACATAATTGGTACGTTAAGTAAACAATGAATTGAAGCTATTCCGTTTTCGCTTCCAATTCGGACATGACTTGCAATTCTGGTAATTTTACAGGCAAAGAGTGATTAATAAATAAAGTGCGAAATACTTTTGTTTGATGCTAAATTTTATAACCATTCAGCGTGACTGAATTGTCGACATTAGGTTTTCTTCGGCATTAACATTTGATAAAGTACACCTCATAATGCTTATATTTCTTATTTTTTCAATTTCCGACGTTCCAGAGATAATGGGCTCATTGACTGCGAAGCGTTTTCAATATTTGAATTTGCTCATTTAGGCGCTTACCTTGTCGAGAGGAAAACATTTTCCATAATGTATTTTTCATAGCGTATATTTTTGTCATGGTTAGCATTTTCCATTTTTGACTATGATTGAAGTATGGTAGGAGTATGCCTTTTAGCAGTAATGCTTGCTTTATTGAGTTTTCGTTTGGTGCTGTTAGGCAAAGCTACTAACTAAGCACAGGGTAAGTGACGTGGGTAAAAAATCTGAAATATCTATTTGCTATGTTATTCGATTCATAGTTGTGGAATCTCCACATAGATCCATATGAATGCTTAACGTTTATTAGTAGGGCCTTAAGAAAGTCCTGATTAACATTCCTGGAGAGAATAGGAAGGATAAGATGGAGGAACTCTGGAATTATCACAACAACGTGAAAGCCAACTTTCAAATGCTCCAACATGAAATATATTAATACATATATATATATACAAACAGAGCGGCCTGTGAAATCATGTGCTCATTACGTTAATAATTCGGTTCATATGAAGCGAGTGATTTAATAATTTGCTATCGGATTATGAAGGCTGCACACGTTAATTAAGTACCTTCTGCGTCTAGATGTAATATAGAAAAACGATTGGTTTTATTGAATTTTCCTACAATACTGCAAATTACTTACATTCATCAATTACCTAAGCTCATATTTGAGATTTTGTATCATAACATTATCTAATAGTGTAACTAAATACGAAATACCTGTTTCGGTCCTGTTATTTTGTACAAAGAACATACTACTGATGTTAGTTTTATTGTCTCACTCGGGCGATTATTCAAAATTATAAGCCTTTCTCTATCATATCAGTCTCTCCGTTGTATATGAATTATATGGTAATGTCAGAATTTTAAATAATTTGTTGAAGCCCAGGCAAATATTTAAGGAGTACTGAGGTCCTTTTTTCTCTTCTGGTTTCAATCGAAGCTCCAGTAACTTTGAGGTTTGTGGAATAAACTAGCGAGTTTATGTAAGTAAAGATCATGAACAAGCTAGAAATTTCTGGCCTGATAATAGTCTAGCCATTTCTGAGCCAAAATAGTAATCTTTGTTTTCGCATTCAATACTGACAAATTGTATCTGCTATCGTCTAGTGTTATTTCTGTGGTGGTTACTTAGTGTTTCAAGCTTTGCAATTCATGGTTCTGGTGGCTTAAAATAGACAAAACTTAAAGAATTGTATTGCACTGAAGAATAAATGAGTAGCGCTACTGCAGTCGTAGAATACTAAATGATTTATTGCGTTAAGAATTACTAAGAAAAGGAATTGAATACTAATATATGGAACCTTTCTCAGAATGTTCTGTCAGTAGATTAAAAACGTTCAATTCTATGCTTCACGAATTAGATTATTCTTAATAGCACTTTGGAAGTAATAAATCGTATTACATAATACATAGTATGTAATACGATTTATTACTTGCAACACAAAATTCGCCGATAAAACTAAGGGACCATTAAGCCAGGATAAATCAAGTTGTGGATTGCAAACCAGACACCGAACAGACAAATGTGATCATCACACAAAAATTTTTGTCCTAGTTGGGAATCGAACCTACGACCTCCGGTATTGCAGTCAGGGTCTCTAACCACTCGACCACGAGGCCAGTGAGCAATAAGTCATAAACAGCAAAGAGCATTTTTATCATAATCACTAGCCTTTTCATCCTGCCACTCTTCGATAAACATCTCCTTTCAGCATGAAAAGGATTAGTACCATAGTTTGCCATGCTGCCAATAGACTTTGGCAGACTTTACATGCCTTAGAGAACTTAACGAGGTACTCTAAAGTGTGTAGGTTTCCGCTTTTTTAAACACAAAAGCAACTGATATTTTACTTTTAAAACGTACATAACTTTTTGTAGGAGGCTGAAGTGTAAACAACTTGCTTATCACTGCATTAAACTTATGGTAAAAAAGTGACAAATTACTGTTGATTTGTTCCAATAAAACTTTAAAATCATCATTAATATGCACATAGTATAGATTGCGCTATGTTTCGGGTCATGTATCCTCACCGTTACAAGCATAATCAATCCATTGTTACTTCGTTCATACAATGTGAATTTGACTACTTTGGGTATAATATACATATTTATGTATAATTTGAATGGTAAATTTATAGCGACGGTTATTCAATATACACGATAGTACATAGATAACGTAAATCGTGCAATTGATAGTATTATTACCTATATGCCAAAAAGGCCATTGTTTGTAGTTTACTATCTACCACTAACGTTCATTATACCGCTACTCGTTTGACAAAAGCGAGTATCTTCCTTGAAATTAAATAATAGGGAACATTTTATTTTTTTAAAGCTACTTATATATTAAAACGTTTCGATACTATTCGTTTTAAGTATAAATACACTAAATATTACAAAATACCTAATTTTTAAATCAAATTACCATACCAATGACTCAAATAAATATCAATTTTAATATGAGGCAATCTGATTCTCTACTCGTATTACTCAAATTATGGAAAGTAAGTCTCACATAACTTATTGAAAACTGTAAAAGATACTCTTCTTAAGAGGAAACGAAACAATAGAAAAATCAGCGATAGCCGCAAAATGAAAAAAAAATACACAACAAAATAAAAGTATCTTACCCTTATTTCAAATGTAAATCTTTGTCGTTGTAACGGGTCGCCACCGCTGAAAACAAGACGTAGGTCGGGAGATTGTCGCTTATTGCTATCGTCGACTGGAGACATTCTGAGACACTGCTCTCATTCTATCGGCAATTTATGTGCCCGGAGATGGTTAGTTAAAAACAACTTGGTCCACGTGCCGGGACAAAGTGATGACGACAAAATTAAATGTGCGCGTTGTAGGTATATTTGTTTTTTTTTTATTAATTAAGGTGACCAAGAGGCCAATGGGCCACCTGATGGTGTCGACATTGCCAACACCAAAGGCGTCGCAAACGCTTTGCCAACCCTAAATACATATAAATGGGGCCTCATATATTTTCGTACGTCCATACTTGACAAATGCTTCGTTACATAAAGTTCACTTATGATAATGTGCTACATATAAAAGTTCAAAATACTTTTTTGTTAAAGTAATTATATTACCTACTTTACTAAAGCTCCGTAAAAATCGTTCCAATCGTTTCGAAGATTAACCGGGCAAAAGGATAGATAAACAAAAAGGTTAAAAAGGTACTTTTGGTATCGATAACGTGTAGATGACCCTATACATTAAAACAAGGTTTTTATTTTTAAATCACGCACAGTCTGCGTGTGCCCTAAATTTTATTTATATGTATATAATTATATACCTATATTCACAGATTTTGTGTCTTTAAATGTATTTAATAAGTAGGTACTATTAAGCCAACTTCAGTTTACAAAATTAATAAAGCCTCCATCACATAATCTAAAAATACAGAATAATAGCAATAGCAGTTGAGTACAGAACATTATGTGGTTGCTTTCATTGTATTTATTCGGATTAATACGTATGAGCAAACAGTGTGCTTTTCAATTATTTCCTGCAATGTTATCTACAGGAAACATGTAGGTAATCTTCCAAGCTATTGCTGTGCTGAAATCTTGGCAGGAAGCTCGTTCTTAATGAAATTGTTGAGAGATACCAGGGCAGAAGAAATCCCAGCGGTATTTACTGACATGTAACTGGTTCGATAGATAAGCCCCGTAGAACACTTATCGCATTATACGGCAGTAAGGCTGATTGGTGAGTGGTAGTTATGACGCACGATAATAAATAGGAAAAGTTATTTTTTGTCCGTAAGAGTGGTGGGTTTGTGGGAATAGATTAATTTGTCATTTGTTTACACGACCACAATGCTTATATTCCCGTACACAATTTTGGAAGGCATTAAAAAATATCTTCTATCTTTATTTCTTAATTAAAATTCTTGCATTATGGCTTTAATTTGTTCGTAATTTACGAGTTGCGGTCCGATCCGCTGTTTGAGTTTCTGTGACCCAATTCCTCATGTGGATTTACAATAGTGTTAAAACTGTATTAAAACATTTTATAACATGTAATCTTTTCATTTATTTTTGATAGTTACTTTTTAAACTTGTTAAGCTCTAGCTTACGTAGCCTAATACACGTCCTTCACTTATTTTCTTACATAACGTATCAAATGAAAGACCTGAAAAGTTCCGCTCCATATACCTTCAAAATACCTAGCGAATAATTGGTAGCAATTATTTTTCACCCTGGTGCCTTATGAATTCTAACTCTGTAATTTGAATTATTATGATTTACTGGAACGGAATAGGCCGATAGCTTATGTGGAAGTCAGCGTCGTATAATTTAAGTGGGCGTACTAATGTTAGGGCGCAGACACACGCACGCAATGAGTTAATTGACGATTGATAATTATTTCGTTATAAAGCTCAGCTTTATATGGTGGCTTATGAGATAAGCCTGTGATGAAATAAAACCCACATACAATTAGCCTGTGGTCCTGCTTGCCGAATCTGAGATGGGCTGGTCGTTCCAAAAATATTGTGCTGACAATTATTAAGTTGGACATATCATGGCAAATAATTTTATTATTTACAGTGGTAGTTAAGTTTTGATTGCGTGGATAGGCTATACAATTACTTTCAAATGTAGACGCTACATATCTAGAAATTAGACAAAATATTAACTTTAGCCTTATAATTTCTTTTGTAGTATTTAAATCTGCAATCGCCGAAGTCACTGTTTATTTCGTGCTACATATATTTACATGAAATGATAATAGGGCTTAGTGTGACATAATCTGAAGAAAAGTGTCTTACGACACCAGAAGCAAAATAAATAATTAAATGTGTAATAAGACCGAAACAGTCTAATTTACGTAGCATTAAAACCTAACAAGGTGAGTCAGCAATTTTACGTTTTTGTAGTTAAGACATAACATGATAAAACAGCCGTATGCATATATCCTGACATGCCAGACATTACGTGCCAAGACAGTGATGGGGCAGGTCACCATTGTCTGTCTAGAATCGCAGTAGGACTCTGAATCAAGTGGCGCCTACATAATAATATAACGACCTAACCTTGTTTGCTTTAGATGGAGTAGGTTAAATATTCGTCTGCCAAATGTACATATATGTATTTACACATATAGATACGTAAGATTACCAATGTAACTTGTGTTATCTTTTACTAATATTAAGTGTTGTCATATAAATATTGAAATTAAAGGTCTGGAAAAAAAACATTTGCTTAGAGATTTAATATAGACTTTAAACGCAATTGAATTTTAAATATATGGTACCCTTTTTAATCCCGACGAAAATAATAGCTATTTTTTATGAGTGCATGGTCGAATTGTATTTATCTAGATAAATGACAGGCTATAAAAAGCTTATGACAGAGCCAAACGGCATTGGCAGACCGAAGCTATTGCAGGGTGACATTTAAATTATTGGCGTTCTAAATCGGATAGCAAGCAATGGACCGACTCGGGCGGAGGATCTACTCAGACTGGCACTGATTCAGAAAGCTATATCACACGTGTCAGCCAAAAATAAATTTAAAAATTACAACGTCCTGGTGTTGCCGCTAAGAAGTCTTCGAGAGTAAAATAAACGATTAAATTATATCGCCTCGGCTGAATAATTCCTTAATCAATTTATGAAGAATACAATTTCAAATGATGCATAATTTTTTGTTGTAAATGAAATAAAAGTAATTTAATAGTCACAAGACTTTATTTGGTAGGACGTGCATTATTTTATTTAGATTATGTGTAAGAAGATAAATATGAGTAATGCCCATTTATAGGAAAACGTAAATAAAGTACGTATACAATTACACGATAAAATATTATTATTATTTATTAGTCCGTATTTGTAAATATTTATTTTATTTAAGGTGAACAAACTTTAAAGACAGTAGTATAACACATACCTAGTGCCTGAACTAACATTAAATTTAAACTGGCTCTTGACGAACGGTAAGAGAAATGAAGTTAAAGTTTTCGCCTTATCTCTGAACTGAGCAAAGGCTTGAAGTGTAGAAAATGGTAAAGTTGTCGCAACATACAAACTGTCAGCCCATTGCAGTGCCACGTGTGCCCCGCTGCGCACCGTGTGGGGTGAAAAATGAAATCCGTCTGTTGCGAGTCTATCGAGAACTGGTGCAGTTGGAATATGTATTCTAAACGTATACCCCTTTTACAAAAACAAATAAACTTCCGAACAGGTTTCAATATTCAATATAGGTCAGAAATCGCTTCGAAAATATTTTATAACGTTCAGTTTCGTAAAAATTTAAAAATAAATCTGGTGTTAGCTGGAAGTGATAAACTTTTAAGTTAAAAAATACTAAATCATGCACTTTTAGATACAAACAAATTCTATGATAAAATCCTTTAAATATCATATCCTATTTCTCGTAGAAGGCTTTAGATTAAGTACGACCGGCAAAAGACATCTATAGTTTTAGTTTTCATAAAGTTATATTCTCTTTTAAGAATCACTAATGGTTCAAAAGAATTTTAATACGTTAGTAATTAATGAAGTGCTTGGAAGTTTTAGGCAGATATACCACTCACTGGCCTTCGTCGTAAGTATTGCGATACATTTAACTTTGTATTTAATTTTAATGCAGATGAAGTTTTTCATTTCGCAAAAAATTACCTATTAATACAAAAATAACGTTATTTCAAAGTTGCGCCGTGCCGAACAAAGTTGGTTTGCAACGGGTTACGGACAGAGTTAACTACTTGATCGGTAAACCGCTACTGTCGAATTTCACGAATTGCGAATTGGAAATCGGAAATACGTTGGGCAAAATATTTAGTTTTAGTCAAACGTTCTACAACAATGTTTCATTTTATTTGAATTTCAAAAAGCATGTCTATTCCAGAATATTGACAAATAGTGCCAATTTTACAAAACACATTTTACAGTGCTGTGTAGATTATTCATTGTTTTTGGAAGCTTCATTGAACGTTTGGTAAGGAAATTAAAAATGAAACACATTCATCATCCTGCTTGCAAGTATAAAGTAGGTACTAACGGCAAGTTGCTATACATCGATGAGGACTGCTCAATTATTTCGCTACATGGACTCAAATTTTTTTAATGCATACGAACACAGCCGTCAACGTTATCAAATACTCTTGTTACAATGCATCTCAGTTAATACTTACGTTCATAGTTATATAAGATTTTTATTCAATTAACATCGGAATCATTCGACACTACTATTTATACTCGTAGATTGTGCTAGCCTAGAGTGCATTTTATCCGATTCAGGTTAACTTTCGGGTTACAGGGTTTTTGTGGTCGTCGAAAGCGTGGGACAGAAGATGTCTATGGAATTTAGTAAACACATTATGTAGTGTGCGCACTTCCACATTTGTGACAACTATAATATTATATTAAAATGAGACTATATCAACTCACGAAGTAGTAATATACATTGACACAAAAATACACAATGCATTTACTGTAACTAGAAATGTTTCGTATGTGTCGATGTGATGTCAGCCAATTTGTGAATTAATGTGATTGAAAACTCACAAGAGGCTTACTAGACTCAACTCCTTATATTTGTTCATTATAATGTAAAATAACCAAATATACTATTTTAAGTAAAATCTTTCATAATATATACCGTTCCGTTTCATTTTTTTACATTTTACAAATGAGCGTCGGTAAGGTAGTGTTTCAAAATGTGACTATTAGATAAATGACCGCGTCATTCCAGTACGTTGCGGATGATGCAAATTAATAGGCATGGTTTGCAAATATAATTAATTGTATTAGCATGTAAAATACGCGGTGTTCCGAGAAACTTAATATAGGGTACCTTCAAATAGCACCAACTCCACACGTCTACCCGTGTCACGTTCAATTTTTGGTTTGAAAACTCAATTTGCTACGGGAAGCGTCGTTCTTGCATACTAAATTTACATTTGTTAATGATTTTATCGAGGCACAAAAGCACTTTATTGCAGGGAGAAGTAAATTTTAATAAAACAAATATTACCCGGTAGATAATTCTTATTCTGCATACTTTTTATTGCATTTATGAGTTTCAGAGTCGGTTGTGGATGTGTTATGTAATACCGGTAGGAGTATCTTCACAACAAAATATCTTAAACAGGTTTAAATATTTATAATGCAATTTCAGTTAACTGACCAGTGGATCTACTGGTTAGTGTATTTGACCGCTGAATCACAGGTTTGGGTTCGCTTCTTACTCACGGCAAGTACCTATTTTAAAAGTACAATAGACATCTCAGTAAGACCGTAATATAAGGAAATGTCATCCACATTAAGCAATAACAGAACAGTGATGCCGGCCGCATCCATTTGGCGCTTATATTGGCGCACAGCCAACGCCTCTGTTCTTAAACTAACATTTTTGTACATACAGTGATACCAGACGTTTGGATTATAGATAATTTGAGCTATCCAAAGTATTAGCATATGCTTCACATGCGTGTACGTAAAAATATTTCCTTTGATTTTCTTAACTTCCATCGTTATTTTTTTAGGTAGTATAATTCCTATTTATGTCATCTATTCTTGTATTGAAATTCATTCCACAGGAGAGAATCAATAATACAACCCATGAACTTCTCAGTTATATTTGGTTTTGTAGGTTTTCTTCATTTTCATGTATAAATATCATTGATAAGAGGTAACAAAAATAACTCAACGAGCCACGGCGGAAGTTGGCGCGAATATAAAATATCTGAGCAAATAACGAACGAACGAACGATTTGAGCAATTCACCTATTCATACAAGTTTCCGCAAAATTCTTGTTTCTAAATATAACTGCAAAGATTGCTTTGTAACACATTTGTCACACTGCTTCAGGTCAAGAGTATATAATTAATAGATCTTAGATAGGTAGATCTTTTTTCCCTGACATAAATAAGTACTTATGTACATACATGGTTTCTCAAAAGCAGGAAACTAAAATGTATATAACAATATAAATGAATAAAACCATATGACCTCATATATATGTCATGCTTTTGGTCCGCCTCAATGAGAGGTAATAAGTAAAAACGGGTATGAAAAATGCCGACATGTGACAGTCTAATGGATTACAGTGACAACGAATGGGAGCATTCCGTTCGAAGATTACCAACATAAGGTGTTTTAATCGGAATGAATGGATGTACGTGCATCACCATATAATATGTATCCGTGTTTTTTTCCGCGCGGAAGCTTTTCCATTCCATAGTTCGCAATGCCTGAATCTCAGATCCGTATCAGGTAATCCCGTTAAAACATTTTCATGTATACACATGACCGGGCTACGAATGAATATCGTAATAGGTTTTTAACAAGTAAATTGAAAAAAAAAACATTTGACTGTTACATATTAAGGCCTCGAGAACCAGGCTGTTGTCTAATATAATTAGTGGTTGTAAAATTTGTAGAGTCAAGGAGAACTTGGAAGTTTTTATATTTCCTTCTGTTATTCTGCTGTACCACTTTAGTCTACCCACTCAAGAAAAATGATGAAAGGCTAACCGAATTTAGGCACAGGCCATTGAAAATATGTACATATATTATGTTGCTCCTGTCACGAGAACGTTAAAAATAATGCTATTCGAATGTTTGATAAAAATGTCATATCGATACAAAATCAGTTCACCTGCAGATTACACACAATATAATCTTCTTTTAAAACTGTAACAACAACAATACCATCACGCTAAATCCCTAACAGGATAGGTAGAAAGCACCGAGTGGCAAATATCTCTGTCCTTTTCTATAACATATTTATTTATGTGAATCTTAAACTTCATGTAATATATCAAGAAGAATCATTTACGAATATCCCGATTAGCTCCTCGTTTCTCTTTGATATGGACTCAAGTTCCTAATACACCTTCCGGAGCATTGACAAAACGGAGCAATATCATATGCGCCACGTTCTTTCTGATTCATAGTATCAAAGAACTCGATTTCTCTACATGAAAATATTAAAATGAAGAGTTTTTTCATTTCTGTTTTTAAACTACTCGTATCTACTTTTATAGGATTTAATTGATATTTATGTACGTTTCAATAAAACTTTTTCACCTTTTTATTAGTAACAGATATTATTAGGAAATATATTCGTAAAGTGAATAATATATTTCTAACTTTATATTTTTATAGTATAACCCAAATGAATATGTCTATACATGTCTGTAATCGTAAATAAAAAAAATTAAGTAGAAAGGAAAATTACATATAGAACGAACAATATTTCTTTACTATGAAGTTTTAAGCTTTATTAAAGCTTTACATTAAGTAAAAGAAACAAATATTCCGCAAGACCTGAAGGAGTCGGAAGGGTCTTATTCGCCGCGTCTCAATTGCGAAACAAAGTAAGTCCGCCAAGGGTCCGGAGGTTTTACGGTCAATATTATTGAGCTATAAACCATAAAGGCTCCCCGCTTTATAAACGCTAAAACAAAACACAACCGCACATTTCTCTTTTATACACTCCAAGTTACAATACGCTTCGAAACCAGTTTAAATGAATTTTTTTGTGAAATCCGTTTAATCTTTGACAAAGCTTCAGTAAGACCAGCCAGCGCGATAATGGAAATCTCGCGAGTCGATCAGCACTTAATTGTTACGTTAGAAAGTACTTAAGTCACGCGTTGTTACCTAGGCTTTCTGTTGTTGACACGTTATTTATTATAGATATTAACGCTCTGTACATTTAGAGGCAGTGATTTTTTTCTTTATATTTGAACAATAAGGTGCTTATGAATTACTTTGTACAGGATTTCTAGTAATTATAAGGCTATTATTGGTCTTCTACTAAATACATAATATAATAAATGTTACTGAATTAATAATTAACTGATAATTAAGTGAATCACTTAGGTCTCGAATTTCAATGATGAATTACTTGAAATAGATGTAATTGTTCTTTTTAATTTTTCAAATTACAATAGTAGGATCAAAGTATTGTGTCAAGAGAAAAAATAATAATTTGACCTTGTAAAGTTAGTAGAAAATCGTATTTTAATAATTAGTGATTTTAACCTTTGAAAAATAAATGTGAATATCGTAGTCTTTACGTAGAATACTTACATCTCTATGTAGCACAGCTACCTACAGGATCAAAAACAGGTAACGAAGCAATTAAAAGTTTTCACTTCGATATGCGAGCACCTACGAACGGGTAATATCGCCGTAGGTTATGTTCACACCTGCCTTATAAATTCATCAATATTTTGCGAATTGTTAAATTGAATATACTTAATGTTTTGCGAATGACATAGAATTACAAATAACCTCTTCTTACTGTAGGATCTCGTTTTTTAAAAACTTTACACACGAGTACGAGTACAAGTAACTGAACTGAATTATCGATCACTTATTGTAATCGATATCAACACATTTCTCAGACCAATCCAAAGCAGCATTAAGTGTCTACATAGTATTTTGAGATGCTTTTCGCAACTAATAATATAACTTTTTCAATCGATCAGCACACGGTAGAATTAGAGAAATTTGAAAAATAGAGTCCTTGTATAACAGACAACCACACAGAGTGGTTCTTAAACGAGTTACAAATTACGTCCTGTTAGTATGTCCCTGGATCCAAATAAATTCCTAAAACATTGGGGTTCTCTTTCCACAACTTGGCGAGGTTAGAGTTTAATTCATCAAGCTGCTGCAGAGTGCTGCTGCAATTTATATTATCGTACTTTAAGTGACCATATCGTGTATCGGTTCTTTTAAGAAGTCAACAAAGTTTAAACACTTTTTCCCGATGGTAACAACCCGATGTACTGCTTAGCGTGCGTTCGGAGCCACAGAAGCGCTCATTAAACTTTGCTAATAACGGTCACTCATTCAAGGGTCGACCAGGCCTGGCGCTGCTTAACTTAATAGATCATTTGCGATCGACCGCGCCTGGGCTTCGAGCCCTTCCACTAAAGGTCTTGCCATAATTGCATGTCAAAGTCCTACCGAAGTATGGATGTATACATATGTTGTACGTATTTCTAGAAAATGGCAGTCCTCTTAAAGCATTGGAACGGTCATCGTAGAATTCGTCCATGTATAAGCATTTGACCTGAATCTGTGTGTACATTGCAGCCCCGAAGTCAATGGGTCTATGTTGTGAATCCAATTAAAAAAAACCTCTTTCTATGAACCAGGTACAGACAAATATTAGACACTGTAAAATATTTAGCCCCTATTTTGAATTTAATTTTAACGATCATTTTACTTGCAACATTTTGTAAACGTCAAATTGAAAGTAATATTATTCAATATGTTGGATGTAACCTATTTACGTTCGGAGAGTACTAGAGCATATTGTACGGCGCTTCTCCATTGAAATTTCAAGTGTTCGACGTTGTTAATACATAATATTTACTATGTTTCAATTGAATTTTATTGCAATGTAAAATTGACACTAAAATAACTAGTCGCTGTCGCCCGATTTGGTTACACAAACAACTGGGTTTCTGTACCAATTGTCGCCAAAGTGTGATCCGAAATCCAAAATCCAAATGGTGATCTGTTTACGCGATTTGAAAAGTTGATTCAAGCCGAATAAGTGAAGTCGCTCCCCAGTTGTCGAGACGGAATTTGAACGAAGTTTGTTGTGGGTTCTGGACACAGTTAGCCACTCGATCGGAGACCGCAGCTGCCAAACTTCGCAGCCAGTCAGGTGCTATCTGAATGTAACTTTATTTTTATCGTAATGAAAGATGCCATTAAAATTGGTTATGTTATATCTGTCACGTTCAGGATCACGTTATGGGTAAGTTGAGCTGTAAGCCGTAATACTTACGCACGTGACTTGACATTCCGAAGTAACTGCGTCGCAGTACTTATGGAGAGTATTGTGACAGTATAGAATTTTGGAAAAAAAACAGCCAATGATGTCAACCTTTAATGTTCTTCATTAGACACTATTCGCCGAACAGAATGGTACTATTTATAAAATCATTTTCTACCGTACTAAATAAGTATGGATTGGCAGACATTCCATTCTTGAAAAAAGTCTTATAATCTTGAATATTAAAAAAAAAACTACGACCGCATATACAACGAATAATATGAATATTTAAAAATCTTAATGTTGTAAAAATGTACAATCATGTAATAAGTAAAATAACTTTTAAGACAAATTATTTTTGCATATGCCGCGTTGAAAAAACATATTTATTATAAGAGTCAAAAAACGACAATTTGTTTTATGTGTTATAACTGTAATAGGAATTAACGGAACGACTGTACCTAGTTATTATCTGCGATATAGGGGTAGCACTAGGGAGTAAGCTAAGTTAGAATCATTCGTGTATGAACATGTCAAGCTATTTATTTCATGACTACCGCCTCTCTCGGAACTGCAGCAGTACTTCCTTCCGCTGTTGGAATACTGATAAGATGGTTCTTCATTTACTATATTTGGAATTGTTTACCAATGGAATGTAATTGGAATGTAATGGTTTACCACCGCCAAGGCTGCGTGTAATCCAAACTTTTATCCAACAACAATTTTAATGATATTTTTTGTAGTGTTTTATTATTGACTTATATTTAATTTATTCATAATTTTGATAGATAGAACATTTTTTGATTATAAGTACCTGATATCCAGTGAGCGATATGAGATACGAGCTAATGGTTTTCGAAACGAAACCAAACTGACTGTTCAAATTCACACTTCGCTCGCAACTGACGGAATAACTTTGGCTTATAAAACTTTTTGATTCGGACGAACGGAATTTTCAACTATTGCATTAATGCGTTTCGTTATTAGTTAGATACCTACATATGTATATATTTATGATGTTCCTGTGTATCTCTTTTTCTAAATATATATCTCTCTATCAATCTAATGAAACTACTTTTTAGATATTTGCAGGGAATAATATACCACAGTCGTTCCTCCTCCTTGTTGAGTTCAATCACAAAAGCGGTGCTACTTTCGAAGGCTTAAAATAGAAAATTTCATGTCTGTATATTTCTGCATATGAAAATGCAGACCAACTACATGTAATAATACGTCACTGTCGTAAATTGTTGCACTAATAAAACTAAAAACTTTGAATGCTAGTGAAGCTTCTCATTGCGAAACACAAAATGGCAATTATTAAAAAATATGAATAGTCAAATTATACGTTGCAATCTTACAACATTTTTCTCTTTAGAAAAGTTGTCGATTCCAACTCTGCAATACGTGCACAGAGAAAATATAAGATTAGATTAAATAATGCTGTAGAGACACTCATCAACAGGCTTTTAACTTAAACCTGCTTAGCGAGTACAACACAATTGGAAGTTAAGAACCTATTTTCTAGTACAATAGATGATAAACGAGTGCGGATAGGACGGCACGGGTCACAGATGGCGCTGCAGCCCGCTGACATTTTGTGTGTAGCGGCAATTTAAACATCCTACGCGAACTTCCACACTTCTAGAATTTGCTCGGAGATAATGCGAAAACTTTAACTTCTTTTCACTTGCCGCCTGTGTCAAGAGTCATTTTAAAACTTAATGTTTGTTTAGTACAAGACGAAATTTCTACTCTGTATTAGTCATTCTTCATCGTTAGAAGGCTCTCTGGATATACATCTTTTTTTAAATCGTCAAAAAGATCGACTAGCAGTAAATATGGTATTGCACACATACATATGTCTATACCTATTATAGATTTGGTTTAATAAGTATCAAGCGTATTGATGCCAAATTGTATCGGGATCATCGGATTTTATCTGATATAATAGGGTATTATCCTGGCGAGAGATTGAAACTTATATTTTGTTCAACCTCGAGCCGTAGAGAACGAGAGTAACAGTTTATTTCAGTTGGCCTACCAATCAAATTCGTATTTACTTACGTCTTATTCTTCTTTTTGAATAAATTTTCGAATAAAAGTTTTAAAACGGTGAAATGTCATTTTTGTTAGGCGTATGTATATCACTAGGCAATTCTTAAAAGAGAGTGATGTAGAACCTTTTTTTATTTTTAATTATCGTTGGGAGGAAAATAAATATACATATTGTAATAGGTATGTTTTACACTTATCAGATTCTTTGTCGGTACTAAGTAAATGATACATAGCTATACAAAATGGGTATGTTGCCTCGGTCGGGTTGTATGTCTGTTATTTGTATCTACGTATGCTAATTTATGAATTTTTTATAAATACTTAAAGATCCAGACAAAATAAAAAAAATCCCAAGCTAGGCTAAGGGTATTTTCATAGATGCCTAAAACAAATCAAAAATACATTAGTAGTACTTGTGCGCATGTGATTCCTCCCACCTGAGAACGCTCTGAAGCATTATGATGATACAACAGTGTCGCCACACCAGGTTAGAGAGAATGGAGATATTGAATATTTTATGTCGATTCTAATCTCTTAAAGTTGTAGTATGGTCGGTAGTTATAAGACAGTTTTATCGAGGATCACGTTATATGGTTACCAATATGTCTTAACACGTAAGATAAAACGTCAACTCATCTATTGTTTTCCGCTCCGATAACCAAGCACCCCTCTCGGCCTTTGATTTTTGTACTACGAGCTTGATGGTACCTAATAACTTTACGACTATGTTTCTTGAGAGCCTAATGGTCCCTTTAAGAGGGTGCCAGGACCTTCAAGAAAAGACCGTGATTATTGACAGTTAGTTTTCCTCTCTGATAATACCTAGGTACCCTATTTACATAACTAATGGCAAATATTGTAATTGAAACAGACTCGACAATAAATCTTTAATAGTACGTATACGACATTTATCATGGGCCTAAATACATACTTTGATATTTAAGCCTGATAAGGCTAATAGAGCCAGTAAAGCCGTTAGCCACCTGTTGCTGGAGGCAAATGGTAACTGCTGTATACGGTCATTTATCACACCATAGAACACAGCAGTGCATTGCCAGCCTTCGATAACTTTTTTACATCTTATTAAAATTATTATTATTAAGAATATATCGACTATTGCCAACGTAGCCTTATAATGGAGGAAAAAATATAATCGAGGATTGCCTCGCGCTGTTAGCATATTGTAATGCTTTATGTATTAATGTTGTTTGTATTTAATCTTTAAACTAATTTATGTATAATATATTACGCAGTTCTATACGTAATATGTAGAAAAGTATCAAAATGTAGTCCTAATGATGAGCTGTTTTAAATGAAATGCAGAAAATCATATCTCTAATATGCATTTCATAATTTGTTTATATAATCTTTTCAGGATATGGAATATAAAACGAATTCGTGGATAGAATTCTTGCGATGCAAATATACAAAGTCGATTATGACGTTAACGTCTTAAACTGACAGAGTAATCTCAAATAAATTAAAATATCTTAACATTCACCCTTGTTCAAAAATGTTTTAATAAAACATTTCTTAACTTGAAGATAACTCAAGTTAGGGATCCGATGTTTTTACATCATTATGAAATTAATAACTGAGCGGCTCCAGCGATGACGGCTACTCAACGCTTGCCGCGATTGAAATTAAAGCTTGTTATAAACTGGCGGATCCCATTTAGCAATTTAAATTTATACTGCAATAAACGACATATATTTTTATTCACTTAAGGCAAATAATTAAGTTATTCTGAATTCAACCGATAATATACTTTTTATAAATTTTAGTTTTTATATGATCTTTTTTATGTATATATATTGTAAATACGACTCCAAAAATAACAATAATTGTACCTACATTATATTATCGTCGGTAGGTACCTAGTACAAAATGTATGTTGATT
>DWGJ01001536.1:0-19416 GCA_018246895.1 Aspitha aspitha aspitha
CCAATGTCTGACCTATTTGGTCGAGATAGGACAGTCTTGGTCTCCCCTGGCACCTACGTCCGTCAACACGCGCATTGACACCTAGTCGGACCGTGTAATTGAGATGATAGTATGTTGATTACACTTTCTTTGAAGTTAACAATCGCAATGCAGCTAACCACTGTCGTGATTCAAATTGAGCGTGTTGCCCAGCATACAGGACTCTACTGTACTCTGTACGGTTGCACGTCACGACTCTGTCAACACCATAAACGTTGGTACACTTTCCGTTTCTACGTCAGTTGACCGAACGCGACATATTATAAGTGCTCTTACCGCAAGATCTCCTAAACCACTAATGAAAACGTAAGAAAAAAATTATCACCAATCTTTTTTTCTAATGACAATTTACTAAGCTTGGTAATCAAATATGCGAACGAAAAAAATGCGGCCGGGTATTTCGTAGCTGAAAATGTTAAAATTATAAACAGACAGTCCAGGTGTCATGTTATGAATTATTCAGCGGAGGAGAAATAAGTTCCCTTATTTCTGTCCTACTGCTCCGACGGGAATAACGGTAATGTCTTATAACATCATAAGCTAAGATATTAAAAATTACGCTCTGAGCCCACTTTTTGTTGCGACCTTTATAAAGTACCGCGAGATTATGGTCCACTAATTTGGTATGGAGGTGTAAATTAGTCACCATGAGATTATGTCAGGGTTCACCATCAACGAATGAGGCTGAGAAACCAACTTACGAGTATGGTACAAACTTATTATTTAATATATTTTGGAATCCCATTAGTTATTGGAGATCAGGTGGATTTAGTGTACATGGCTATCTAACGAGCACTACTACAACTCCTAATAAGATTAGGTCACGTATTCAATGCAAAATAATAGTACGATCCAGCATAAAACTTGGTAAAGGATCTTCTTCAAGAAAAATAAGGTTCATTGCCAAACAAAACCTGAGTAAGATTTAAATCGATTCCGTCCATTACATTGGTCGAAGGCAATAAGAAAGGGAATCAAGCTCAGTTTTAACAATGAAAGCTTTTCCGCTCCTTGAAGCTTAAAAGCTTCAAAGTACTTTTAAGCTCGCTAAGGTATCATTGAATCGCGATGAAGGAATCAAATCCATATCAATATTTTTATGCCAATGTTTAAAATGCAGTCAAAATGACTCCTTAATCGGCGTAGGTTGAGTCCTTTTTATATCTTTGTATGAGTTTTGTTTTGAAAGAGTTCGTATCAGCTAAAACGTAGGTAGCTATTTCATTCATTTTACACCTTAATGACACGTCGATTTAAGAAGTATATTGGCGAGTGAACTTATTCTTCTAGTCCTCCTTGGCACTAACGCTTCTGTGAGTGATTTAATATCTTATAACAAACTGAACACACTTCTCTGTAAATTACCATCTTATAGTTACTGTTCACAGATTTAATAACCGACAAATTCTACCAATTCATTGCTAGCCTTAATCAGTCTTTTATGTGAGGTGTTTATAAATCAGTTTCCGAAAGGAGCGAACAGCAGACCTCACTGATTGACGAAACAATATAACTCATTCCTCAGAGGTCGCGAAGCAGGTCATTGACCTTCGTATCAAATCGGGCTTTCGCTTCGGAATATACATATTAGATTTACTTCTTCATTTTCCAAAGACAAATAAACGAATAAATTGTAGACTGTGCTTAATTACAATTTCTTTTTACGTCCTTCGTTTGGGTGGGTTTGACGTGATTTTTTAAACCTAAAAGCCTTAAATAGGCCACTTGGTAGGAAGTGATTATTTTCGTCTGTGAACACTCGCCACACCAAAGACGACAGAGCGTAGCCTTCCGGCGCGTGGTACCCATTGTTTTGTTTGAAGTGACTACAATCAAAACGCTTATTATCTGTCTCAAAGGCCTTTGAATGTGTAAGAGTCGTTTATTAATTAATTAACTAAAGCAACGATTTTATCAATACCACAAGTTGTCTTATTTAATTAACACCAAGTACAGCTCTTTGTAGTCAAAACAATACATCTACGAGTACATACCTTCTGTCCTTTGAAACAACACAATTGTTGAAATATCAAATACTTCATAAAATAAGATTCTCTTCAAATATTTACTTTTCTACTTCTAATTATTTACTTTAAATATATGAGAACAATTATTTTAATTACTGTACAAACTAATCAGTATAAAATATAACGGCACGGATAATATCTTATATTTATTATAGATTATTATTTGTAGATATTGAAAGAAAAGTTGCGTAATTGTGGTTATACGTAAATTAAACAGTGGATTACTGAATATAACATATATATTTCGGAGCTACAATTGCTACTAAAGTCGACGGCCATTACAGATAGAGAAGAGAAAAGTAGTGGTGTTGCCACCTGCTACAATGGTTGTGTTCCTTTCTTCTAACAGATATTACTTCAGTCTCGTAGGTTAAAAAAACTGGATGAGCTTTTATTTCGGATAAGTATTATAATAATTACGATTACCATTAGTATATTATATGTATATCTATACGAACATTTGCTATAGATCGTAATAGAAAACAATTAAATGTAAACAAAGGCTGGACGTTTATTATACAATGTAGCCAAAAAACTCTCCTTTTCACCATTGATTTTACAGTAGTCATATATAAATATGTAGGTGTATGTGTAATAGGAGAGCTCAACAATAAAAAGGATTATTTTTGATGGGAAAACAGGATCGTATCCGACACTAACTGGCGGCAAAAGCTCCGGAAATATCGCATCAGATGAAGCGGATTTGGGATTATCGAGAATATCTCGCCGCAGTTACGCCGCTTGCGTAATCGAGGACGACTTAATCTCAACCAATATACTCATATTATTTGCTTGATAAGAATGGCGCGTAATAATAGAATAAGAATGCTTAAGAAGAATGCGAGAGAATAACGAACGCGTAAGAAGAATAAGAATACTTGATAAGAATTTTTATAGGTACCTATGCTGTGATTTTGTGAATCTTGTTTCCCATCTTAATGCATTTTACCAGCGGAATATTATTAAGTGGTATACTGAAATAAAATCCAAAATGTCTTTTTTCCCTCTACGTGTAGGCGTTAAAGACGCTGACCGGTAAGCCGGAGGTCGTAGAATCTATTCTCATTCAGTACAAACATCGTATTATTAATATTAACGTAATATTGTATAGATATAATCTTTGTACATTTATTAACTGTCGTCGTGCTATGTGCGTCGTACACAGGTATTTAAATGCTTAATTTGGAATCAATTAAAGTTGGGTGGAATTTTGCAAGTCATTATTTTTGAAAAAGAAATTGGCAAGAACACATTTTAATAGCATTCTCAATATTTTAAAGCGTATCTATAAAAAGTAATTTATTACCAGACAATTTAAAAAGTAATATATTAAGTATAACGAATAGAAACTGACTGTTTTATAATTTTCAATATCAATACAAAGAAAATGTAAACAGAATTAAAAATAATAGGTGTATGAAAGAAGTACCAAACAAAAAAAAAACTATTTTTCAAGGGTTAAAAACTGCGTGGTTCCCCGTTCGTCCGTCAGGTTTTACGGAAATATAGTGCTTAAATTCTAGGTGCTAAAACTTTATAATTAAAACTGAGTTCCACTCAGACGGTTTAATGAAAATTAGGGTGTCACGTTCAGAAAATAGTGCAAATGAGGTCGAAAATTCTACACACGCTATAACTTCCTTGCCTTTGTTTAAATACGTTTGTGTTTTTGGTAAAATTCCTTGGAAATACTGCTAACTAAGAATTTCATGAATATCCAGAAACGTAAAATTTCTTTCTTGTCAGTGTCGAAAGAATGAATAAATAGGATTTTTTCTTGTCATGTGGAGATGTTCTTTCTGGTACTTGATAAAACACAGCGCCATGTTTAAACGATGTTTCTGTTAAATATGTGTAGGCGTTAAATCAAGCGCAATTTGAATTTTCTTTGCTACATTTACGAATGTACACTCACAACTGTCCATATTCCTAGTTTTTTAGATTGCACAAGTTTTATTTACAAGTTATCAATAATACTTTACTACAATATTCTTAAACGTAAATGCAATTTTGCACCGCTTTGTCTGGACAAGAGTTTTCACTTCGTTATTTTACTTGTTCAATGCAAATTTTATGAAATACGGCTGCTTACACAATATTCGCATATCAAGTCAGCGTAAATGGCAATAACGATAACTAGGGGAACAGACTGTCAGTTTAGTTAATTTTAACTCACCATCGAATATGAAAATCTGTAATTTAGTTTCGTTATAAAGAATGAAAAAAGAAACAAAAACGTTTTTATTAGCACACAAACTGTATAGCAACAATATACATATTTAAATACGCATATCTTTACGGCTGTTTAAACCACTTAGGTGCCTGCAAATCAGATAATTGCTCTGAAGAAAATACAATGTGTAAGCTTCTTAAGATTGCAGACTGCTTACAACTGTGCTTTATATAAATCGCCCTCATAAATAATAGAGAGCGACTGCTGGTAAGGGGGATACTGATTTCGAATTAACGACTTGTTTACTTCTGTGCTGTAGCGTCTTGGAGGATAGTATAGAGTTATACAAACACCCAAGATGTTGTTTTACAAGGAAGCATTAAGCTTTAACGTAGTGCGTTTTTACAACGGACACTGGAGATGGATTGAAAAGTTAATTATACTGGGACTGGACCTTCTGAAGCAGCGACGCCGCGCCGGCAGCGGCGGCGTAGCCACTTGACGCCTAAGTAACTTGCAAAAAGCAGTTAATTTCAAGCGAGAAATTACTTGACGCAGCTTTCGTTTTAAATATTGAAAAATCTGTAATTTGGTACGTATACTGTTATTAGAAAATAGAAGGTATTTAACAGAGAAGTAGGTATTTTAAGGCCTATTAAGACGCAATTGTTGTAATTTGTAAGATGGTAGGGTTTTAGATTTGTAGAAATTGAAGCCAATGGGCGTTTGTAGGTTAATTAAACAAAAAAATCATGTAGTTCGGGTAACATTTCTTGTTTAATTTAGATTTTTCTTTATTCTGTGTATTGCATGTCAGTTTTAATATTGAAAATATTAGAATATGTTAGCCTCGTCTTATACGACATACTTTTAAATATATTCTTATCCTACTAATATACGTTAAATATTAACTTTAACTTACCTTAAATATTAACTTTAACGTTAACTTTCCCATTGCCGCCGTTGGAACAAATACTTTAAAGAATCTTTTTATGGCTGTTGTGCCAATTAACTAACTATGTATTATTGATATTGTAGCAAATACATTTTTTCTCGGTACATGCATATTTATTCCTAGAGATATTTTATTTAGAAAGAAAGAAAGAAAGAAGAAGAATTTAAAAATTTAAATATATTTTTAAGTATATAACAATAGTGGGTTCCGTTGCTTTTTACAGCCGCCAATTTGCGGTTATCGCAGCAGCTAAAATGTAAAAAGTAGAGTTTATTTAAAGAGAAAATTTAATAAACGCGCCGGTTTGTTAAGACGATGTCTTCCGAGTTGTCCTGGCTCGCCGAGGCTGTGACGAATTGCTGCTTTCAATGTCTTTTTTACGAGCGAAGTTTTAAATGAGTTTCATTTCAAGCCGGAACTAGTGACCTGGGGTACGTAGATACGAGTGGTTAATTCTTGCTTCAATTTCTTCAATTAAGAACCTGGGACCCATTTTTTGTAATGGAATTTATTCATTTTTAACGTTACGCTATTTTTATTTAACCTCTATTAGATCCGAAAGTAACATTACTGACATGTGGGATAAAAATGCATTTTAATCGATAAACGAAGAAATATTTTCAAAATTGCAGCGTATTTTTTCAAGTTTTCATTTATTATATTGCTTATAGTATTAAATTTCTTCATTATTTCAAACCACTACTTAATTTTAAACGTATTAAATTTCTTCATTATTTCAAACCACTACTTAATTTTAAACTAATAATGCCCTAATCAAAGCAGGAGACAACATAAATTCATTACTGATGGATCACCCTGTATTTGGATATGACTTCACAATCTGAGCAGAAGCGGCAATTTGCTAACGGCGGCTACACTCCAACAAGTCCATTGAAGAGCATTAATTAACTCATTCGCAGTAAAATAACTTGGAAATCAACAAGTTTATACTTGGTAATGTGTTTATCTTTGACCCTTGCATTGAAGTAGTGATGTTATATTTAGAGCGAAGTATGATTCTGGGTTACCCACAACAACATATATCTAACAAGTATTTCTATTATTTAACTGAAGTTATCGCGTACTTATAAATAGATTTATTCAACCCCTATAGTGTTCCGCAGTCAGACATGGGTTTTCTCATAATGATAAGGTAAGGTACACATACATAGTCTCCCACGCCGCTGCCGTGTTAGGGTGCGTTTCAACCAGGGATGGCGACAATGCGTAGCGAGGAATGTGTTTGTTAAGCACCAATAGGATCCCTTCATTTACCTATCCTCGCTTAGTACGCTTGCGTAGCGGAGCGAGGTTTCTCTCCTATTGGTTCTTAACAAACACATTCCACGCTACGCATCCTCGCACATCCTCGGTAGAAACGCACCCTAATCGTGAGTTGTCGGTTCTTACACACCTCTAAGGATATCATGAAAAACTTTAAGCTAAGCAGCTTAGTTTACAAGTTAGCAGACATCCGTGTCGACCTCCTAAGCATTAATTCCCATAAAATGTGTATATAAGGAAATCTAAATACAGGCAACTATTTACAAATTGAATAATAGAAATATGTGATTATATTTGTGACCTGTGTGTTACTAGGTTATGCTTGGTTTAGGATTAAAATGTCATGTGTGAGGTATCCAAAGTTTATATTATTAAATAGAAATTGTTTATCAAAAATATCTTATCCCATTTTAGCTGAATTCCACGAAGTCCTAGATGAAGTCTCATACGTCAAAATCCAGTGGTTAAGACGTTCATTGTTAACAACAATAAAACACAGGGACCCTTATTGTGCTGTAAGCGATTGTAAGTAGGCGTATTGCGCAAACATACATTATTCTCGTCTTAAGTACACGGACCACAATTATTTCTTTAAGCAATGAACATTTATGAAGTAAGGCGACATTGAGATTTTAATTAAATAAATGACTATAATATACAATATTTTTGATATGTGGCGTACAATACGAGTGGATTTAATAGATTATATACGATGGTTTACAATAAACATTGTACGTTGAAGTTTACTAGGATACATATATATAATATATGCAAAGAAAATATCTAATCGAATCTATCGCTAACACTAACTTAGTTAACATTTTACCTTTCCATTGTTGCACAAAATTTCCCCGTAACTAAAAGAGACTCATACCTTTCGATAGACTGAAAACTAGGAATTAGCGATTACCGATAATAAATCTATTCCAGAGTCGAACGCCTAGCTTTACAGGTCATTTGCGGTTTGCAGCCGTCGTACATAGGTTAACAACACTTCCATATTGTCCATAAACTTTTGTCAAATCACATTTTGTCGATGACAACTGAGTCGCATAACTACTGTTAGAATTAAGGCAAACAAAACGTAGAGCCTTTTTAAAATTACGGATACTACTACAAAGAGATAAAAAAGTCTCAGGTTACTTTGTAATCGCGTTAATTTCGAAAGAAAACATTAACATGTACAAAGTTTCTTTAACGAGATCCACCTCTAATTCGAGCTAAGCGGGAAACAAAAAAATGTTGTCAATTAGAGACAATTAGCGTCCTGCGGGACACACGACACTGATTACAGGCAACAGAGTGCGTTTTTTGCCTTGTAATTATTATGTAATTAGCACCGACCGAGTTTTCTTTCTCTAATAGCGGAGAAAAAACGCTGAAAAACAGAACTCAAAGGGATACCGACTGCGAGGTGGAGAAGCACTTTAAAAGGAGATAAACATCTTAAAATCCTTTTCTCGTTTAATAATATTTTATATACATTAATTCGTTTATTCGAATATGTTTTAATGTATCTTAATCATGCAGCCATTTGTTAATGACTGGTGGAAACATCATTCAGTAAAACAGACTAAGAGTACATTTACAAAAGAAATTGTGTCGATAGCATTAATTTTCTTAATAAATAAATTGAGAATGGTCAGTCATTGGATGGATGACATCTATTGGTATTTCAACACGAGCATATCAACGTTTCCTGTCCGTGTGTATATCAAGCAGCGTCTGACGTTTAATTTCCGTTAGATGTATTTTTTCCTCTTCCCTCTTTTTTTGACCAATATGAGAACCATTATGAGATGCATAAAGACAACTGTAATATTATTTATACAGAATTAATGTTTCACTCGTAACATAATAGAGAAATGTATTGGAAATGAAACTACACATTTTGAATATAGGTATTCATCTTGACCACTTATCAAATAAGAATAATAATACCTTGATCAAATTAATTGCAACCAGGCAGTTAATAAACTACTTTTGTGTATAAATTTCTAAATACATACAATCAGTGTACTGATATACATAATTTTAATTTCCCAAGATCAAATTTTCTTACTCATCACACCTATTTGTTCTGGGTGGGAAGAGAATCCACAAACTCCTGAGCTCAGCTGATTGCTGAGTAGAATCGGTATTAACAGGCCATGTCTTTCTGTTTATCGCTTGACTTAAGATCATTTACTCAAATTGTAATGCGATTATAAAGCCATTTAAGCCATCACAATTGATTGATTTGGCATTCAGATAATGTTAATCAATTAGATGTCAATTAATATTAAGTGGATATAACTGTAATTATATCAGTCCCATGGAGATTGTCTAGTAATTCATCACTGATCACTATATCGTATATTAATAAGAAAACTAATCAAATAAAAACTTTTCTGATATGAAAGATTGTCGCCATAAAATCTTTAAAGAGAAACTGATGGCGCTGGAACCCATTTTTGTATCCCAGTGCTTAGTTATATAAAATGGCTATAAAACAAATGAATGTAATACATATAATTATCGTGTTGATGTTTATTTAAGTACGAAGGATTTTTAGTTTGCCTCTAAGAAATGTGCTATGCAAAGCTACATTTCTTAATTTTCTTATTGAACCCATTGCTTTTCTTCTATGATTCTATGTATGTCACCATTGTTTGGTAATTCGTAATGATTCCCCAAAAGCTGTGGTGCCATTGCATAAATATGCAATGAAACGGACGGAAGCAACTTTACTGAGTTTCAGTACGAGTTTTAACTTTCGAACCGAATCCAAAGGACGGCCTATTGTTGCATTGTACGATTCAGTTTTAGGACGTGATTTGACTTGAATCGTCAAAGAGTATTTAGAGGAATCGTTACATGGTACTACTGCTATTATGGTGCGATAGTTACAGTAAATATATAATAACAGATTGCGTGTATGTGCGTCTGTATCCTGTGACAAGTTTCATTATGTTTTCTAAATAACAAAACGGACAAATACTAAAAGAAGGTCGATCTTTATCTAAGAATTTTGTATCAAAGACTCTAGTTATAGGCTTAAGTCTACAAGAGAAAAGATAGGTTTATGTCGGTTTATTTTTAACTTGTTGGCTTAGTTTTCGTTTCTGAGGCTCTTGACGTAAAGTCGAGCTCAGACGAATTATTACACGAGTAATTATAGAGGTATGTATTAACATAAATCGAAGGATAACTTTATACACAATCGGTAATCGAGTCTTGCATTTTAAAATAACAATGACCCTTTTATACAATTTTTAATAGCACGGTTACTAAAATATCTGCTCGATGACCGACGTTTTAAGCCGTTGTCCAACCTCGTATCAATATACACTGGAAGTATTCGTAATAACACTAATAGAAGTGTACGTTAGTCTGACAAGTGCCTGAGGCCACTAAGACTTTTTATTTACCTAGCTATTGTATGTATAACCTGTTTCTACGACGTCAACACGACAACTAAACAATGTTGCTGTATATTTTTTAGGTCTTTTATTATTCCACTGCACTACACCAGTCTGATATTATGAAGCTATGTATATGTAAATATTTTCGAACAATACGACAGTTTTGACGTTCCCTGATCGATATTTCCGTGATTAGCGAAATCGTTTCCTTTTTAGAATCCTTTTGGAAAATCTACAATTCATTACATACCTACATATCGTCACGCCAGGTCCCTAACGGGGTAGGCAGAAAGCAGCGAGTGCCAAATATCTCTGTCCTTACAATTCATTTCAAGCATAAAAAATTAAATCTATAAACTAGATTGATTACATGAATTGATTGTAGTTTCTTAAATGAAATCTTCATGAAAGTAGCCAACTGATATCACACACAAGTCGGCTATTAAGTTTTATGCTAGAACAGAAAACAATAACATTCCGTAACAAGAAAAGCACACTAAAACAACAAAAATTGGCTCTTAGTACTTAGTACTTTGATTGAAATGCGACGCTCATTCTCTTGCACATCCATCATTTAAGGTAAGAGCCATTTGATTGAATGCTTGCAATAATTGAGTATTTTTCGGGTATTTCAGTAATTGTGATTGAGAAAATAGATCTGTAAACCATTTTTGCGTTTATTTGGTACTTGGAAGTTAAATTTCTGACAAAGGACCGGTGAATCATAATATGTTATATTTTGTTCTAATGTTCGTTTATTCGATTAATCGAAGAAAGTATTTCTTCGATTTCGACAAGTTTACGTAAGTCTTATATAAATCGTGGGAGAGCCTCGTGTGAACACGGTCTAATTACAGTAATTACTACTTTTCTTTAAGTCACTTTGAAAGTTTTAAAGGCCGTTTTATAAAAGCTGTTTACGTTAGTAAATTAAGCTATTAATTAATAATGGGGGAGGGTTATCTCTTTTTAGGAAACATCTTACTTTTTACTTTTCGTTACAGTTCGTTGAATCGCTTAATATAGTCCGCTTTGAGTTTTTTTCATTTTATAACAACAATTACAGGTCCTTCGTTCTTTGATCCGCTGAGTGCTAAAGAAAAGCGTTAATACTGTTTTTAAAAACGATTAGTTTTTTGTGACGGTTTTATTAAAGATCAAATTTAATTCTGGATTTCAACGTCATGAAAAATGGCTTTTCATAGCAATTCATTGTCGTCACATTGAAGGCAACTTAGGTGTATTTTAAACAACTTGCAACCTTTTTTCTTTTTAATATTTAAGAGTATCTTTAAATTGCTGGATAAAGATGCTAATAGGATTTTTCATTTCGTCAGTTACAGGTTGTTATATCCGTTTAAAACTCTACTAAAATCAAATATATCTTATTAAGAGAAGAGATAGATTTTAACAAAAGACAAGGTATATCAATATTCACGCAAATAATTAAAAATTAGTTTTTGTCTTTACCCGTTCACGTTTCTTATGTTGATAAGAAATCGTTAAAAATTAGAATTTCCACGTTTACAATTTTACACGAACCTTTTAATTTTCATCGAACGGTGATTGCCATTGCTTCGTATTAATGATAATGAAAGAAACACAGAGAGATAAAAACCATATATCATTCCTACAACAAAATCGTGTACAAAATCAAATTAACATCTGAAAAGTTTACGAAGCGCATGCAACAGACCGTTCTTTGTTGGGAGTCAAGAGCAAATTTTTTTGCCCTCTTTTTGGTTTTGCCAATAATAAGAGACTGGAACGTAGCAATGCCTTTTATTCTACTTGTTTTCACATTTTCGACTCTTACTGCTTACAAACGAAACAAAGTAGAACAACGAAATACTGTACACGCGATTGAATATAGATTTTTCTATACGTTTCAAAAGATAAGGTGGTATAATCTAAAATATGTTTAAAAAGCAGCCTAGTGGTTTCAAACTTAAGCGTGGAAGAGTGAATTTCAAACCATAATAGGCCCGGGTTTAAATCCTGGCACGCATCTATGACCTGTTACATGCGTTTTATGACTTAAAAACGTTTCGTATCACTAGCTCCTGTTAAGTATTAAAAAGTCTATTAAATAACCACAAACATCGTGGACCAGAAAATTGCATAGGGAGAAAAGTTGGTATCTTGGTAAAAGCTAATTTGTGCCGCGTCTTGTGTTACCGATGATTGAAAACCGAGGCGCGACACAATTTAATAGAACCTTAGAACCAACAAAGGCACCCTCGATGTTTATTCTTTTCTGCAAAAAATTAATGATTAATGTAGTTTTCTAGCCGTAAATAATGGATATCTATTAAATGATACAACTGCACTCGATACTAGCCTTTTCTTAATTATTTTGTTTTTATATATTCACAATGTATTCTATATAATTGCGATTATATTTTAGCTACCATGTTGACGGGTAAAACTAAATAATGATTCCTATTATATATACGTAAAAATCATATTCTTTTAAACTTACATGAAAATCACTAGAATTATTTACATAGTAATAATTATTATTATTGCAATATGCGGACGTCATACCAACAATGAATTGAATAATGATTAATGATAAATAGCATTTTCACCATTTATAGTTTGATATCCTAAGGGTGGTCTGATTGAGACAAATATATGTATATAGACACTTATAATAGAAATCCTTAGATGATTACAAACTATAACACAAACCGTTTTAATGAATGACTGATTGAATGATAGACTGGTTGAATGACGAACGCTCCAACGTCGTCCTCATTATCGATCAATGAAGCGCACGAGATCCCATCATTCTCGCAACCATTTTCATAATGAAATAATCCGCCTAAAAATCCAGTTGGCAAATTCACTTGCGCCGTTGCTTTCCACTTCAGCGGTTCGGTTTAGGCCGGCGCAGCTGCGTGCGAATGCCTGGGAAGGCAAAAAGCTGCAACCAGTTTATTTTGGCTTTTTCGTCGTCCGTTTGAGGCGATATTGACCGATTGTTTATGCATTGATTCGCGAGTACCACTATCGCGGTGAAACGCAAGCGATTTGGTAAGTAAGCAACCGCCGCAGTCAGGCATTAAATAGGTGACCAGTGGTGGTAAATTTAAAATATCGTATTCTATTTAACACGTCGAAGGGTAAACTATATAATTTGTCCATTAAATCGTATTGGAAGAGTCCATAGTGAACTGTCTTGATTACCATAATGATTAATGTCCATCAGTGCTCTGCGGATGATCGAAAAGATAATCTTTAGTAATGCCTTAAATAAATATCCTTACATCTATTAATATTGAATACGAACACGAGTAATATATATTGGAGAATAAAGAAATACTGATACAGTAAAAGGAAAAAAATTAATTCATGGAAACACTAAAATAATTACAATAATGATATTTATTATAAGCAAGTAAACTATCAGTGCACTTAATTAATACAGGCAGTTTTCTGAAAATTACTTAAATCAGCTGTACAAATGTGCAATTAACAGGAAAGTAAGAAATACATGTAATAACTTATACCTAGTTGATGCTTTAAAAAAATAACAAAGTTAAAGTCGCTCTAAACAATGTAGCCAGTGATTTATTGTCGCGAGAACTTCAACGTTGTATGGTGTCGTAATTATTTTTAACACCGGAGCTACGTTTCTTTCATTGTTAGAAAGTACATTAGGGAAGATTAACAGTTGCCCTAATTCACCAGCGAATAAGCGATAAACGATTATTTCATCGTTAATAACTTAGTTTATCAGAAATCACACTGCTTGCTACGAATTCTTACCATTGTTAAACTATTAATTTAAAGTGCGTTATTATAAACAACATTCTATAAGATTGTTAAGTCTACTTAACTTTTAGTTATTGTAGAAACAAATGCTAGATCTAATGTTAGATTTTTTTCCCGGAATAACGGGACTTAAGTGGAACTTGCCTAGTTTTTAAGTCACGATGATGCGCTGGAAACCATTCACAAACAAGCCAGCTGCTTCTGTAACGTACTTGTACTTATGTGGAGCAAAAATTATCGCTTACCGTTATTCGTCAGCGGCGGATTAAGTCTAAAAAAGAACATTGTTTCATATTGTTTCAAAGCTTAAATTAAGTATAGGATGTTAATATTTTACAATTGTACCGAACTGTTGTGTTTTGAAAATAGAAATATTGTTTGTGTTGCATACTTACAGAAATTAGATTTATCCATAAGTTATATTTGCAAACACATTTTCGTTAAACGAACATACAACATTTATATGCTTATTGCAGCAGATAGATGGTACTAAAATAATTATGCCATCAACACAAACAATTCGTGTAGGTATTAATCGGCAACCAAAGCGTATCTGTTACACAATCCAGACAGTAATACAAGATCTAGATAGTACCTAAATACTTCGGCGATTTCCTCCATTGGCAATCGCCCAGACTTTATCAATTTGTTCCGAGATAAATTTGAGGATTTCGCTACTAATGATAAATTATGGATATCTACAATCTCTGCGCTTATTACACGCGTAATTCTAAATTCTTCGGCTTATCCGCGAAGATATCTACTTACCTTTTGGCTCACGAGCCGGAACTTTTCCAATATCAACTTAATTTTGATAGGAGTTTGCAAGAGAGCCGTTCCTTGGAATTTCGGCATCTTTAATCGTGAAGCGTATTTATTGATTTTGTATATCCCTTTGTGATCTAATTTTTTTAAATTTAATACTTTGATAAAAAGTTTACCCATCAACTTCAAATGAATGAATAAGCCCATGAAAGTTGTACCTAATGGGATCCTCAACAGTATTGAAGTTTAGTTTTCTGTTAGTAATTTTAAGGGCTAAATCGGCCTGCTCAGTTAGTCACTGCAGTTTTTGTAAAATGCTCTATATACGAGAACTCAATAATGCAAATAATACGACTACTCAGGATCAAAGTCCATGTTTTACTCATTAAAGTTCCACAAGGGGTCCGGTCCTGCTTCAAAGCGGCTTTGATATACTAGTCTTGTCCAGACAGAACACAGCTTTATAAGCGTTGCTGCGTCTCGGTAAAGCTGTCAAGGATTTTATTCCAGTTTTATTATCTGTGCACGGTTAGAGATTTTTCACATCACGTTAAAACCTTGAAAACAGGATAAAGCAAAGCAATAACAGTTTGAAGAGAACCGCTGAGAGCAAAATGTATCGATAATTCTATCATAAATATTTACTGTGTACACAAATACTTCGCGTTCGAATTCCATCCTTGCTGCACAATTTCATATCGATAAACCGAGCACGAGGCTAATAAATTTCTCGAATGTTCTAGTATGATAAAAATTGTTCATATCTTGTGCGTTGGATGCACAAAATAAGCGATCTTTTTTTACAATAACCACATCAATAGTAATAATAATCTTCGGGCGCCTGGGTTAAAATCCTAGAACCCCCCTATGATTTGTTACGTGCGTTTTGTAACTTAAACTATCAATATCACTCGCTATAACCTTCCCATTATAAGAAGAGATCAGTATTCGGCAATGATAGAATAAAATCGCCGATAAAAAAATATTCTTACACAGTAACATAGGTTAAACTGATTAAATGTATGCTATCTATCAAGTTTATAACACTAGCAGAATTGTTCAATGATCAACTCAATTTAAAAGAGATTAGAAGTGAATAAGCTTGTAGCTTGCATCCGTGACTCGCGGGTAGCGTAAACGATGTGTTAAGTTACACATCACAAGAAGGATTACATGGTAAAAACCGATAGTAAGTTGTAATAAGTATACTCAAATTCGGAGGGACGTGTTGGGATACTAATTGTTTGTTTGAGATAACGACGTTAAGTATTTAAACTATGAAAGTATAATATAGTATAGTAGTGGGTGTAATGTTTCCGCTCTTTGACACTAAAATACCAGGCACCCAACTATGTCCTTTAAATCGGTCAATGATAAAAAATAAATCCATTTCTTCATTCACTCTGAATAACTTTTTCATCAATCACCCCGTACAATTTTCCGTGTCAAATAAACATCAGTATTTAATTAAGAATGCCCTTTTCGTTACATTTCGCTTCTGAACACAGACGTTTTCCGATTTTTATGTCAGCCTGGCTGGAAATTTCAATTTTTCCTGTTACAAGTTTTCATATAAAAATTTTGTTAAAAAATCTAATTATATTGTTCTTTGTATATTGCAAGGGAGACCGAGTAAAGCGGCAAAGAATTGTTGTTGTGTACAATACGTAGTATGTGATATCAAATTGTATGTATATTATCTTTTTAATTAAATAGAAATACTGCAAAATCACCCGCATGTTATAACGTCACTGCACACAATTTAATTCAATGTTTGTTGTCGACGAGGAAGTTAACAAGTTTGCCTTTACTTTTTACAGTTTTACTCAGTTGAGACGTAATTACATCGTATTGCTGTAACTTCATTCTTCTGTTTTTTCCAGTAGCAGCAGTATTAACAAAGTTTGTATGAAATATTAAGACCACTGCGCTATGTTTGTTATTAACCTCTGTGTTACGGTACAATGATATTTTAGATAAATAATTTAATTAAAAAATTACAAATGTATCTCATGTAACGCTTCACATTCAAAGCCAACAATTGGATTGTTTGTCCTTAATGGAAGCACATTGATTATCAAACAAACACTACCGCCATATCTACCAGATATTTAAACCTACATCTTTCAAAGATTAGGTGTTATAAGAGCCCATTTGTTTTATGTCTCGTGTTAAATTGTCAGCCTCAGTCCGGCAAACTTGGATGGTGACCAATATATGTATGCTATTAGTCAAATATCTGCGATAAGAATGCCTTAGGTATTTATGCATCTTAGGCCGATATCCTACTTACGCAACGCGAGTGGAAAATCGGCTTTACAATATCTGATCTTACAAGAGCTGCGTAAATGTACAATACTACGGTTTGTGTACACACAATTACAGGATTTGCATTCAAATATTTTGCGAATTGCTTTGAAGCAACAAAAAATCTTGTAATCGCGATCCAATATAAATCTAATAAGTGCCCACTTGATTAAGAATACAATAAAATGTTCCGAGCCTAAAATTTCTTAACACACGACACCATTCACGGCGTGGATTTCCAAATTAGACTTAACTAATTAATTCGCAAGACGCGGCTCCCTGAGGCTGAGTGGGAATAGCGAAAAGGCATCAAATTATAACGTACCCTAATTAAACGTGTTCTGGGTGTAGGCTGCTTCCTATTGCGACAAACGCCGCTCGTTCGAGAACAATTCCCTTTGCGATGGCCTGTGTCTTGTTTAACGATATGAAAACGTTTCACTACTTTTTTAGCGCGCGAACCATGTTATTTTCTTTGAAAATTATAGGTGTTGTAGAGTATGTATCGATGCTGTTATATACCGGTCATATTTAAATCAAAAAGGTTTTTTGACAAATATGTTGGAGGTGTTACTTTAATTGGAATTTAATTACTATTATATCCTTGGTTGTAAAAGTGGTGTTACGTGAGTCCGTTGATTAAAAGAGAGATTGTTTAAAAAATATTTTCAGTTTCATTCGTTCTGCGGATCTTGCAAAATTTTAATGACAACGATTCACGTCCACTAGCATTAGAAATGAATAAAAAATGTTAAAGTAACATGTAATAGGTAGGTACCTCAATTATTCCGCAAGGAACTAACATGGAATTAAATTGTGTGCGGCGACTTGTTTACATTCCCTGGAATTTTTCATTTCGTTCCCGCAGTCCTTGGGCGTTCCGCGGATGTGTGCGCCTCGAGTCCTCGTGTCATTTCGTTTTTATGCAACTTGTTAACTTGCTTAGTCGCCCTGTGTGGCTGGCGTAAGTAAAAATATATTTCATTGTACATTTAAATTTGGTTTTAATAAATTTTATACTATAGTATAGAATTATGTGTGGTGGAAGTTAACAGCTAGTAAAAGTTATGAAAATTAATTTTACAATTATGATGTCATCTTAGGTTGTGATGAGCGGCTTTTAAACTTTTGTTATTGACACCTCTTAAGTACATTACCATAAAAGACAATATTGTCATAATTTTATTAAATTCTTTTCAGATATTTTAAACCTGGTTCGCCTGACCAACCTGGATCGTATGACAGCAGCTAACCGCAGTAGGCTGATCTATTATGCTTTACGTACGTTTAATTAAAGTTAAAGTCGCCAAAAAAGCTCCCCGATTCTTTGTGGAAGTAGCTCGAAGTAGTAAAATGAGCTTTTCGCCGCACTGGCGGCTGAAAATCAGTAAAAGTTCCTTTGAGAATAAAAAAGCATTTTACGGCAACGGCAAAAGAGGCGCTATTTAATTATTGACGTCGCATCGTCATAAAAATTGGGCTACACTACTGGGCACGGGTATTTGAGGGTACCCTGAAGCATATCAGTACTCCAGTACCTTTAGAAAGTGCCATTATAATCAGTATAAACGTTCTATGGATTGACAGAAATTCGAAAACTGGCTGTTTGGGAATACTGAAAACGCAGATATTATGTAATCACAGACAAGCATGCAAATTTATTTTATATATCGAATAAATTCTGCACAAATCAGACATGTCAATGAATAAATCAGATAAGAAATATCTGCATTATAACAGTCGTACGACATATCATAACAAGCTCCGGCCGATTCATATCAGGGCAAAGACAAACTTTTAATGAGAGTTGCGATTTTTAAGTATGTCAACAGATCTCTAACTGAGGTCTGTATGTGTCGAGAATCTGGAATTTATAACGTACTAAGCTGAACATCTCAAGCTTGTTTAGTAGGAACATCATCTTGAGACAAATCAAGCAGAGCCTGTACCATGATGACTAAACCGCCGATAAACTACACATATACTTAATATAATTTATTATTAGAATAATATAAAAATCCCATGTCACGATGTTCTTTTACGCTAATCTCCGTAACCACTGAACTGATTTCAATGAAATTTTATAGGTATCTTTAATTTGGTCTAACTTAAAAAGGGATATTTTTTATCTCAATTGATAATCTCATTTTTTATTAGGAATTCAATGTTTTTTATAGGACAACACTTAGTCGGACAAACATCATGGTACGGGATTTTCACATATTTAACATATATACATATGTCGTATAATTTGACATAATAACCACGGCAACGCGTAGTCAGGTCTTCTATCATTAGAATATATTTCCGGTTACATATACATATATATTTGTTTTATATTGCTATCCCTGAAAATACCTTTCCTAGTTTGGATTTGGACTCATGGTTGGAGTAATACTTATGCATGTATTATTTTTCTTTTCTGTCTTCAAATAAGACTGTGTTCAACTTCGAGTTCACCTGATGGTAATCTAGGTCTAAGATGCTGGCCTAAAATGCACTTATGATTATTCACTATTGTTTTAACAATACTAGTATTTTTTTTATTGGAATAGAGTAGCCAACGAGCAGGCAGCAGTCACAAGTGGCCGCTGCCGCCCATGGACATCTGTAACCGACTCCTAACAGGGCTGTACGGACTGTTAGTGTGAATTCAGTTAATATAAGGTGTTAATATGAATC
>DWGJ01001537.1:0-19416 GCA_018246895.1 Aspitha aspitha aspitha
TATTTTAGTTGTTGAGATTGCTATTGTAGCTGTTGAAATTGCCATTTTAGCTGTTGAGATTGCTATTTTAACGATACGACAGTCCTTTGTCCATACCTTCTTATAAATATATAAATACTTGTCATTTTGTGTATGTGGTGTGCAATAAAGAATATTTTATTGTATTCTTTTGGTATTACCTCTGGCATTTCTTTGGATCCCAAATGTTTTGGTCCTGATCTGTGCAGATACTTCTGATATAATGCGGCCGAATGCATCTGTCTTTCATGTCTTTCTTCATCTGTCAGAGCTGAAATTTTGAAGATATTTATTGAACAAGTTGCAATATATATTTTTTTTAATTTGAAGAGACTAACAAACGACCAGCCATCAGTCACAAGTAGCCGTCGCCGCCCGTGCATATCTGGAAGCCACTCATAACTCATCAAAATAAGGCTGATCCTATCAGAAGTTGGTCACAGATGCATTGCTACCTTTGAGGACTAAGATGGTCGCCTCTGGTATACACATGGACTGGCATCTACAGCAGATTAAGGGTGAATATGAATTGAGATATACAAAATTTATTGTATTGCGGATGCTAAAGCTAAACCATACCAGAGTTATTAAGGCTTTTGTTCAGTTTTCGTTTTTTGCTGGTGGGTTGCTCATCATGGGTTTCATTAGTATCTGTGATGGTTTCATTCAATTCAGTAATCTCACTGAAATTTCTCTTCCTCTCTATTTTATCTTTAGAATTTGTTTTTTTTATCTTAGGCGAATCATCAATATCATGTATTTCTATAGTTGCTGTGTGATTACTATAACTTTGATTTGTTACTTCAAGAGCAGTTGTTTCTTGTTTTATTTCTTTATCTCTCTTAATGGTTTTTGATTCTGATTGTTTACTTGTCGACTCTCTTTTTTCAATTTTGTCACCTTTCTTTAATGTCAAATTGGCAGCTTTTGATTCATCTTTTTGTATATCACCCTTTTCCAAGTCATTAAGTATATCTAATTCCAACAAGCTTTTGTCAAATTCATCATCCGAATGAATGCCAATTTCTGTATTTTTCTTCTTTGTTTTAGTCACTAGAGGCTCTGTTCTTTTGATGGGTCCGCCAAATATGTCAATGGCTTTAACTTCCTTAAGGTTACTATTTTGAGGTGATTTGGTCTTCTTTTTATTTTTGGCAAGTTTATTGTTTTCACTGGTCAATGATTTGTTTTTGGTTGGAAATATTTCTTCGTCTGAATCGTCTTGCAATATTCTCTTTTTCCGTGCTTCTTTTTTCTAAAAAGATCACTACAATATTATTAAGGTAAAAAATGTTGGCTTTATTTAAAAAGTACAACTTTGAAATGTTTACACCAAATTCTATGTTTTTCTATTGCTACTACTCCCTGAAGGCAAAATGAGGTTAATGCATATATTCATACATCCGTTTACACACTAATTGTTAGAACAATCTTGAAATGTGTGTACTTCACATTTTAGCAGTCATGTCTTCCTATTAAACACATAGAAGCACCCATCGATTTACTGCTCTTTCAAACCAGGAGTGCATGGATTATTTTATTACAGTTCAATTAAAATAACTGGTGCGGCTGTTAAAAATTGTGGAAATTCACCTACAGACTTAATAAACAATATACACAGTGGGCTTTTGAGTTAATGAGAGTTTGGTATACCATTCCCGCAAACAAAAGTTATCCATTCAACTAATTTTCTAATGAAAATAGACAGGGACCTATGAGACACAGGAAATCGCAAGATATTTCAATTTGATTCTGAAACAAGATATTGCATCTTGACATAAAATATAAATAGAAAAATAAAACAGATTCAATAAATATTACCTTATTTTTTATTTGGACGTCAGGTGATTCAGGTATAACATCGTCATCATCTTCTATGGGTTTTTGGGGCTTTTTTGAAACAAAGAAAGATCTAATATCCTGTAAGTGTAAAAAATATTGAATTATGTTAATTAAAACAAATAAGGAATTTATATACTCTTTATAAATTTATATATGGAGAATATTTCTTTGGTTGTTACAATTTTACTTACCCTGGACATGGTAAACAAAATTAGAAACTCTTCTTGTACATGTGAAACATGATTCTATTTTAGATATATATCAAATACTAGGCACTAATTTTTTTGTAAATAAATACACCTTTTGTTAATTGAAATAATACACACTTATTTTATTCATTAATTACGTAGAGTAGATTGTGTTTCACACAATACTATTTAAATTTTTATGGTGTTTTTGTAACTTGCGAAGCATAGTATTTTACTTGACTTTGATGAAGTTTGATATTCGTTACATTTACTTGTTAAAAAATTAAGATGAATGACTTTTCGGTAGTCTGTAGTGTAGTACCATTTATTTTACGATAGTAGATTCAAAGTATTCATATAATCGAATCGAATCGTTAAGAGTTAAATGCGTTACATTATAACTTTGACACTTCAATCTTCAAAACAATGTCAAATAGGTATGCGCAGAGTAGAGAAATGGGGTACAGACCTGTAAAAAAACTTTATTGATAAAAAGTACAGTTCAGTTCATCTCGGTGTAAAACATTGACATAAACCAAAAGAAGTTATAATTTTATATTATGTACTTGTCGCTGTAGGTACCTAAAACAAATATTTAGAAAAATGTTGGAAAAGGTTATTTACGTAGAAAAGATCAGTGATGAATACGATAGTTAATTTAGAATAAAATCGTAAGCATCGACGCCAAATCGATTATTTGGTGCAGTTTAGATTTCCTACTATTATTATCTCAATTCTGTTGGGAATCTGAGGTGATTAGTATGTTAATAATAATATTCTTACGCGCGTACATTTATTTGTCATTGTTATTATAGTAACATTGATCATATACGTATAATAAACTGTATTTGCAAGTTTTGCTTTAATTTTTTCATGAATGTTCGTTATCGTTTTATCGCCACCTAATCTTTTTGACGTTTCATTCTTGTCATGACAGTCAGAAGGTACAAAAATCGAGCCATATTTGAATTTTACAATGAATGCTTTTATAAAATATTATGCAATCATTGCTTTTTCTAATAACCATCTTAACATTTACGAATATATTACATACCTGGGCCTCGAGCGCGGGTAGTACCATATTTTATAATAGATTTGCTCGCAGGGGGTGTTGGAACGAGGAAGACATAGCAAAGTTACGGGCGAGACAATTATTTGAACAATTAGTCCCTTTGGCCGTTAATCCGGATAGAATTAATGGTAGATATATAAGAGACACTTTACGATACTTTCGTGATGCTTTAAGTATAGTTACCAATGATGTAAACAATCAAACAGCAATGATACTCAAAGAAGCATTAGCGGATACAATTGGCGCGCATTTAAGGAGCGAAATACTTCCCACGGCAAGATTCGCGTACTACGCTGGGTACGTGCCTTACGTGAAAGTTAGAGAATTGCACGACTTTTATGACAATTTAAAGGTAACTTTAAACACTCACGGCCTCGGTTGGAGGAAACCCGAAGGCATACCCCAATGGTCGAATTTGACGGTTGCCAAAATTGTCATCGGCAACGGTAAATATTTCGATCCGTGCGGATGTCT
Organism: Aspitha aspitha aspitha; assembly: GCA_018246895.1. Taxonomy (NCBI): domain Eukaryota; kingdom Metazoa; phylum Arthropoda; class Insecta; order Lepidoptera; family Hesperiidae; genus Aspitha; species Aspitha aspitha. The sequence continues at coordinate 3,595 of DWGJ01001537.1, forward strand.
GATATTGAAACGGGATGCCTCGTCGTGCATGCACATGTCTCTGCCGCAGCTGGACGACGAGCTCGAGCCAACCGCGCTGGCGCTGCCGTTGAGGAACGGTGGCTTCGTGAGCCTGAGCTCGCCAGTGTCGGAGAACATTTTGCTGAAATACTACACGACCGCTTCGAGATGCATCCTCAACAGGTCGCCGGCGCAATGTCGCCACACCGATTTCGTCAACTTCAACAACGACATGTGGCATTGGATGAAACGGAACGTCGCGCCGCACCTGGCCGACGAACATCTGTACGCGGCGTACGGCGGGGTGCTGAGAATAGCGGCGGCCGTTCAAAGTTACGGGAAGGGCCTCTCCAGACGGAACCTTTTCGATGTACGCCGCGACGACGCCAGCGAGTGGCATCCGTGGAAACGGTTGACGGACACCTACATTTACATCAACACGGACTGGACGCCGCATTTGTACGTGGGCGTCGTCCTGCTGGCCGCGATACTGATATGCCTCATGCAGATGTGCGTCAATTTCATTCTGTGCGACCAAGACGCGTGCACTTGCAAGGACCGCCCGTTCGAGCCGCTGTCCAAAGACGTCGCGTACGCGGCTATAGAGTCCAACATCCCGGCGATGCTGCCGACGCACCAAACCGCCGTAGTCTACAGCGAACAGAAGCGGAGCGACAGCGCGCGCGCCCAGCCGCACACGTCGTCCTTGAGATCGTTTACAACGCAGAAAGTGTACGACCTGAATGAAAACACGGAGAAGCTGATGTCCGTTATTATGAGCGGTAAAGAGGACGGCAGCGAATGCGGCACTGTCGTGCAAGACGAAGCGAGTCGCAAATCGGACGCGAGTCCGCCGAAAATACACACGGACGTGTCACAACTGCACCTAACGAAGTACGGCGACGAACCGTTGCCTTCGTACTCCGCGAGCACGGTCACGCGGTCCGCGGCGACGTACCGACGCCCGGGCAGCGATTCCTGGTCCGCCACCAGCACCTCTGACCAGCCGTTGAGCTCCACCACCTCCAAGTCCAGATGTCTCCGGTCCAGGAGCTCCCGCGATCTGGCGTGGGTGCGGCGAGTGGCGTCCAAGCATGCGAATACGCTACGAAGGAAATCGACTTCCGGCACCGAAATCGATTACTCCTCGTTCACGACGCCCCCGTCGAGACGGTAGAGTTTATATTTCTTATTATATTGATAAGGTATTTTATTTTTGTTTAAGACGTCTGTATACGTGATTTTTAAGATAAACGAATATGGTTGTTGATGGGCAAGGCATTTTTTAGAATAAAACGAAACATTTACATGCAATTAAATCTCTTTAATTCGTCTGCCTGTTGTTGCACACAAGTTAATATGTTGCACACAAATTTACACGTTTAAAATAATACATATTAAATACTTTTAAATAAATCTCCAACAAACACGTAAACTATGAAATAAATATACACATATCACATCTAACGCAATTTGTACCACAATATTAATAACTGCATTTTACTCATCTTCGCTTATATATTATAATGCTCCTGCTTCATCTGCGCTCTACATATCATCTAGTACCAACAGCAAAATCTTTAACCGTGAAACTATGTGAAGTGCTATCTCCAACCGATATTTACCATAAAAATATTATATAGATGGAGCTAGCCATAGACAGGCCTGTGAGTGCGAGTGAATAGTTATCTTTGTCTAATCAGAGAAAAAAAAGAGATACAGATAGGCACCCTCTCATTTGCTTTCTCTTTTTTTCTCGAACGACACATTTTAGGCTGGCTAACCACTTCCAGGTATACCATATCTATGATATTTAAATATCATCAGTAAATATAAATGAATAACGCGGATGCCCCAGCAGCATTAGTCAGAATACATCAACACCTTATCTATGGAATAATCAATCTTAAAAATATTAATAATATAAACCTAATAATTGAAATCACAGTAACATTTCATTGAATATTTTGTAAAAAATAAAATCCACACCTAATCAGGATAAATATGTCAGTGTCAAAAGCAATATATGAAAATAAGAATAATAATAACTTAGCAATAATTTCGACTGGGGGCTTTTTTGAAGGGGACAAAAAGTTCCCATAATCGAAATAATTGTAAATGAACAATTTTTCATCCGTCTCATTGCGATAAATTTATATAGGACAATGAACCGGACGATATACATATACATATTATCGTCCCAAACGAGTCCTTTAAGGGTGCGTTTCCACCAGCGATGTGCGAGGATGCGTAGCGTGGAATGTGTTTATTACGAATCCTATGAATCCTATCCCTTCATTTACCTAGCCTCGCATAGTACGCTCGCTAAGCGGAGCGAAGTTTCTCACCTATTAGTTCTTAACAAACACATTCCTCGCTACGCATCTTCGCACATCCCTGGTGGAAACGCACCCTAAACCGCTCGTATGAAATATCCATTGGTAACTTAACGTGACACATGATAAACCACATACGATACGACTAAACGACTACACCTGCGCATGTGTTAGAAAGGTCGGCAACAATTGCAGCGATTCCCCTCTCACCTTCCCCTTATCCTCGCCCCTTCCCGCTTTTGCACCCGACATCGCCCGACAATACCCGATAATGCCCGACATTGCATCGGTATCACTCGTTATAAATGCGACAAAAGGAACCGACGCAGAGCTTAGAAACGCGCTACTGAAACTACAAATGGTTGCAGCTAGCGAGCTCCATTAAAACATTCATATAAAGAAATTGAATTGAAATCATTCCTTCGTAAATCGTATGTGGCTACCATTACGCACAAATCGAGAGTATTGGACGGATTATTGTCAATTAAATTATTAATAAATAGAAAATTAATTTTTACAGTACAACAAACATTCATATAACTGCTCTCCACAAATGTTTTCCAGCACCAAATATTTTTATGATACTCTCAATTAAATAGCAAACGGCATTTTACTTTACAAATCGAATCTATTGTCCCTTTCTACCGTATTTGAAATGCACTGGAGAGAACGAGACACGATACAATGCAAAATGCCAGTGCAGTGTTCATGTTGCTTGTTTTTTAGACAGTACAAATAATATTTAGGTATTAAACAAGAGAGCAATTGATTAGCTGTGATTTTTTAATAAAATAACATATTATAATATAGTATATACTGCTCTATTAAAGGACGAATAACAAATACTAACTCTTATCTCAACCATTGTGGAATGATACATGAGAATACATTTAAATTTTATATATTTCTCTGTTTTTTCTATAACTAAAACGGCGGTTATACGGTTTTAAACGGCGGTTTGTAACCAAAGGCGGTTGAATGTCACATGAAATATGGCCTGAAACAACTGTCTACTGTTTCAAACCGCCATTTAATACAGTGTAGCATAGCTTCTAATTTACATTTAACGTCAGCGACTTATATAACACGTCCGAATGCATGTCTATTTCAATTTGAGCCTAATATGTTGTGTGTTAAGTATCATGTTCGAATGTTCTTGTACTGGCGCTTACTCCATTTCCGGTGCATGTATTTCACTATGAACAGGGGGAAACAGGACACCAATGTTATCGTCGTCACCTTCCACCAAAAGTCCCAATGTTTAATGAAATCGGCGTCTGTGAAGGGGACATGAAACATTTACATCCTTTGTTAATGTGTTCTCTATGTGGTGGTGATTGAACTTAATAATACCCTTAAGGTTATACGGAGTCTTCATGGCAACACGAATGGTAGAAGTAAATGAATATCTCTTTTTATAACAGTGAAAGAAAACATTCGCACCTTATAGTTATTCATAGTCTATGGCCTCAACATTGACTATGGATTTAATCTTTGTCTATGCCTGTAGACCTGCAAGACTGTAGTATTCTTAAAAATAAAAAAATACATATCTATATAAGTACTATATTGTATGTTTATCAGCTGTCCGGTTACCATAACACAGGAATTAAGCAATAAATTGCCTAATTTAGGATTGGATACCCATGTGTGGAATTGTCGCCATTTAAGAAAAATATATCACGGTTCCCAACTTAATCTATGGAGAAAAAAGGGGAAACGGGCATCATACTGACCGAAGTAAGTGGTGAAGATGAGCAGCGTGGCCGTGAACATGAGCAGGCTGACGAGCTCGGCGAGCACCATGAGCCGGTGCCACGTGCACACCGTCAGCGCCACCATGATCAGCTCCGTGAGGATCAGCGCCGTGTAGCTGATCTCCACGATGTGGATCAGCTGGTCCTCGAACAGCACCAGCGCGCCGTACATTATCACACCGCCTGTCGATTTGAAAGTAAACCAATAAATAACTGGGGACAATTCCACACACACGGCTCTCTGAGCCCAAATTAGGCAATTTAATGCCTGTGTTATGGTAACCGGACAGCTGATAAACATACATACATACATACAATATAGTACTTATATAGATATTTTTATTACGACACAGACAGAACAAACAAATGTGCTCATCACACAAATGTTTGTCCTGGGTGGGAATCGAACCCACGACCTCCGATTTTGCAGTCAGGGTCTCTAACCACTCGACCAAGAGGCCTGTCAAACATTTACCGCTATTAGTTAATAACGCCTGTACCGGGGTTGACGTTAACGCAATGGGCCCTTATAAATAAGTACGGACGCGACGAGGCCCTGTCCTGTGAGGCCCTTTGCATAGCTGCCCAACAGTTATCGAGCTCGACAACGACAGACAGACATACCGCCCTCGGTTCATGCCCGTGAAGTGGAAATGATTTAAAGGTACTAATAAAACGGCGGTTACACGGTTTTAAACGGCAGTTTGAAACATAGTTCTGAATTGAAACCAAGGGCGTTTGAATTTCACTTGAATTTTGGCATAAAACAACCGTCAACACAGTTTCAAACAACCGTCTACTCAGTTTTAAACAACTATCTACACATTTTCCAACCTCTGTTTCAAACCGTCGTTTAATACCGTGTAGCATAGCTTTAAGTGTTATCCGACGGCATCGAACGCGTTGCATACCTATGAATATACCTTTATGGCACATCTAGGGAAGCTGAAATATTGACTACATTTCACCGACTGTCAGATTAAATTGTAGACAAACGCGAGGCTTTTTCAAAACAATAATAATAATAAGGTAGCCAGTTAATCGGCTCATTTTTCGACTCTATGCTAAAATTCTCAATCCGCCCGTAAAAGTATCATCGAAATCGGTACAGTCGTTTCGGAGCGGCGATAAGCAATCGTCTGAGATTAAGAGAAAGCATTTTGATAAACAGACACTGCAATTTTATTTTTATGTACATACATAGGTAATATAATGTATGTATAAATCTTGTTGTATTGATATTAATTGTTGATAGCAATAGTGCAATGTGAAATATATCCAATGCTTACAAAGTGATAGAGGTATGTCAGAGGGCATTTGCAATCAAGGAGAAAGCATAACCAAATAAGACCATTTCAAGTACATATTATTGCAATTGTTTGCCATGAATATTAAATTGCAATTAAATATTGTTAATAGTTCATTTATTATTAATACTGAAAAAGAATAGTTCTATTTTATTATGAATCAAAATTAGTGATACCAAAATTAGTGATATTGTAGTTCAATAACTTTTTTTATGTCCTCATATTTTAATATGGCAGTTTTGAGAGTAAATTAAAATTCAATTATTATCTGTGTAATAACATAAATTATTAACTATGAATAGTGTTTGTTTTTTTTAATTTCTTAAATATAGCTATTTATATCATATTATTAATATATTAAATTGAATGAATTTTTTTTTCAATATGCAAGTTTTCTTGTAATTCATTATTATTTCTTTGTGATGTAAAAAAAATACCTTAAGCTACATCTTAATTGAAAAAAATATTGCACAGTTTTTTGGAGTTTTCCAAGTGTTCATATTTCAAATTTACAAAGATATAAAAATATTAGTTATTATAAAAATATTGATTGAGATTTTTATTGTATTAATCAAGATAAGTAAAAGCTAAAATTTGTAATAATTTTCTAATAGATTACTTGTCATGATATATGCCAATAAGAATCTTATAAGATTTTCATAAGGCCGGTATACCTATGGTCGGACAAGACATATAATATAAAACTTTCATAAAACACTGATAAAACTGAGGTTAACAGCACTTGGCCTCCATTACAGTCACACAAGTCTGTCAATGCAGCTCTGTTCCCATTATGAGAAAAATTGTTTCATCGTTGATATAATTTTTTTACCCCGGTTCGGGCGGAAATGAAATTTTGAAACTGTCAATTTATTCAGCCATATATTCAGATGAAAAAAATCCTTTTCATGTAATTTAACACAAATGACAGGCATATTTCAGGACACACTCATGAAAGAGGAATTTGGATCTACAGGCTGCTTCGGCAACATTTGCAAAAATTAATTTTCTATAAAATTCATACTGGTAACAATAATAAGTTTGCTTGTACATTATATGTGCACTGCATACAGATATAGGGAGTGTGTAAGTGAGCTCACCTTGGGGTCCAAGCCATATTCAATAAGTTTGCAGTAATCCGGGGTTCGGCCAACGTCTGTGTCCTTACCGGAGACATCTTCAATTGATATTTCTCCATTGCCCTCAGCCATTCTGCACAGTTTAACTTTTTGTACACTCACTACACTATATGATATGCTGAAACACTGTTTTTCAGAAGTCCCAAATGAACTTTACAAAGTGGCTCTGTGCCTACACTGAGCCAGGCCTGCACACAGCTCGCTAGAGATGATGTCATACATCACAATCGAGAGAGCCACGCGTCTCAACAATGCCAAATTATATTTTTAATTTATTGATAACATATAAGATTTTAACTTTACAAGAACATAACGAAAAGGACAATATTTACCTTATTTTGTAATTTTTGTAATTTTGGGAGAAAATAATAACGCTCTAAACGTCCGAAAAACAAAAAAACAAATGATGTTCAAACATATGAATTGAAACAATGGGATTGTGCACTCCTCATTCCATCCGGGTGAAGGTGAAATTTCAAAAAGCGAATGCGCGGGTCATTGTATTCTTCTAGTGATGTAAATAAAATTTTGAGCCTAAAACATGAAAATCGGTAATAAGATTAAAAATCTAACAACGACACTAACAACGAAGGAGATGCGAAATCCAGCGGTCAATGACCGAAATAACACGGGGTATACTCTGAGAATTATTTAAAAACTTTTAAACACAACACTTTTAACGAATAAACACTTTAAAACACTTTTAGGATCCTTTAATAACAAAATGCAAACACTAGTAACTTTCCGCGCATGAAACTTTACTGAATGCGAAACTGCAATAAGTTGAGAGTGCAACTGCATTGCACCCGATAAGAACCGGCCGGCGCGCGCCTCGATTTCCAAATAGAATCCAATTGGAATTAGCACAGTGGATGCGAAAAGATGAAAAACACTGTAACACACGATCACTTTACGGCAAAAATGATCTAAGGCACTGTACACGAAAATAATTACCTATTAATTTTGCTAGTTGGTGGCCGAGACAGATATGGCGGCACCGCGCGACGTCAACGTGACCGCCAGTCGGGGTTCTCACGGGACGACGCGCGCGGGACATGCAACGAGGAGTGCATTCAAACTTCGAAAGGCACTAACAATTTGTAATTAACTAAAGTTTTAGACAAGCTCTCTGTATTTAGACGAATGGCGACCGCAGCGAATGATAAGATATTTTTATTGCACAGAGAGTTTTTGCAATGGTTGCGAATAATTTTGAATGTGAAAGAGCGCGGCGCGTCGCGCAAGGCTGCCGGCCGCGAGGTGAGACAGGCTAGCGGCAAGACGGCGGCGAGCGAGAAGCCGAGAGCGAAGGGGGGAGGGTGTTGCAACCGGCGGTGCAGGCGTGCAGCAGCGACGACGCCGCACCGAGCTCGCTTGCATACTTGCATACATACATACTCACACTTGCAAACCCTCTGACCTTCGTTACTCGTAATCGATTCACTGTCAGAGTTTCGCCTTTGTTGTAATGTAACAATTAGTTATTTTGATCACATTTTAATTGGAAGACCTTAATTTTGCACGAGATAAATCAAATGATAACACCGATTGCTACCTTAAAATGTCCGACCGCAATTCTTATCAGTCCATATATCACGTAAAAAATTTAAATTTTGCGCGCGAAAATGTTATTCGCAAATAGGAATATTTAATAAGTCTTTCCAATTGGCATCTCTCAAATTTAGGTTACAATTGCAATCCCAGTAACGGCATACGTTACGAATATCGTTGTTATTATGTTTATCACTCAATGTGTTCAAAACTATAATTTACGTAGTACTTTATTCTGTAAAAAATCACACGGTTCCTAATCGACATTGTCCAATAGTGGAACAAGGTTCATTACTCTTTGATATGGAAACGAAGGGATAAAAGAGTTAATCGCAATAACCCCTTGCTTTAGTTCGCTTCACCTGCTGATTATTGAAGCCGTATGTATTCGCGACACATACACAAAACTGGCCTTCGTACTTCATGTGTATGTGTAAGAAACTCGGATCTGTATCCGCCGCATGATGCATATGTGGGTAGATAGGTAGACCGGCTACTGCGGGTGCCTCGCTTTGTGCGGACAAAGTTCCACAGCGACCCTTTCACCGCGAATATGAGTCTTAAACGAGACCTGTATCGCGTCGAAAATCGCGTAGAATACAGCATCTTGCTTCACAAAGAAACTTGGTGTAGTATGTTATGTGTAGTGGCATGACAGACACACTTCCTTTCTCACATTTTCTTGATATCAATAGCGTTAAAGCACAAGCTGTAAAACGAACTCTCGCCGAGTTTCCGGCGGCGGCGACGCGATGAGTTGTCTGCTTGAGAAAAACTGCTCAATCAATTTTAATTTAGGTCTCGTGTAATTTAATCTTTAAATACAGAAAATCGGTAAGTACGATAAATTTAGACATCCCTATATGCAAATCTGACACTTTGACAAACATAAATTGACAGTATATTTAATTTTTATTAACGTCTAAAATCCATTGTTAATAATAAATTTATAGCCAGTGTTGCTAATGAGTGTTTACTGTACTGTTTAGGTGTGCGCTTACGCAAATGTTTCATTCGGTATCTTTAATAAGACATCCATACTTACAAACACTAAACAATTCCAATTCACTGATTCTCATAAGGACCTTAGAAATAGCACGAATCATCCGTCACGGACACTCACGTCTATAAATATCCATTTTGCAAACACACATAGCAGAGCAAGCTCGCCCCGTTCGCCGCGCTGTGTATTACATTCGCGATAAGGCACTTAGTGCGTATTTTAAATACGTCAACAGTTCATTGACCCGCGCCGATTCGCACCGTACGTTGTCGAATTTATTGTGTCTGTAGTTTTGTAGGTCGTTGGCGTCTTCGCTCTACTGTACCTGACGTCAAAATGAGGGGCAGATGACGGTGACGTCACCTTATCAAATTCGACTAGCCGGTGATTCTAGTTCTAGTTATTATAATCATATTCAAAAAACGCGCTCTATGCATTATAATACTCGCCCTAATCTAACCTGTCAGAATGAATAGCTAATAGGCTGGTAGGTACTTACTATTCGCGGTGTTGTGAACCTCAAATGTGTCGAGGTCATTGCTATTTGTTTTTTTTTGGTAGTTCAAGGGCAAACGTATTTATATTCTTCAACCTTTATGACTTTTATGTTAGTTAATACGATTGTTCTCGTATTATTAACGAGTTGATTCGATCTTGACTCTCGATTAGCATAATTTTAGGACAATACGTACACTTATAGAGGGAATGGTTACAGTTCACTGGCTGCTTATAATTGAGAATATTATATGAATATAACTACGTTATATTTATTGCCATTTTTTACTTATTTTTACTACAAAGAAAACAGCTGACAATCGTCTAACAATTTTGTCTGCATTTGTTATTGTTATATAGCAGACCTACCAGCCCTAAACGTCCAAATGTGCAGCTAAAACGCAATAGATACAGGTATATGTATAGTTTCTAGTACCTACATACTGTATACTACGCAATAAAATTAAAAGATAGCATTATAGCTAGCATGTAATCAGATTAAATTCAACTAATATGTATCTAGTGTAATCTGAATAATAATTTATTAGCCTTAAAAATGAATTATCAAATTGTCATTACTATTATAATTATGGCCTATTTAAAGTAGATTTTAATGTTATACAAATCTGACCGCTAATATTGTTAGCTGCGTTACCGTGTATGATTTTGGTTGATTTGCGAAATTATCTGTTAAATATTATCATTTACACCTATCATTATAATCCTTTCGTTCATTTTAACAACTATGGAACCCTATACTCGACAAGTTCCATCTTAGTATTTAGCACGAATAGCAACGCACCTAAAAGAATTTAAGTGAAACTATTACATCAATGGTGATTTCCACAAGTTACAGACAGGAGATATAAAAGAACTCTGTATTACCTTTAACTTAAACTATTATTAATTTTGTTTTTCTGTGCAGAAACTTCATCCTTACTATCACATTTATTAAGGAACATAAGAAGGAATGTATTCATGTGATATAGATAGATGTTTTACAAGGATTTAGTGAATTAAAAAACGAACGTGGAAATATAATAACAAATAAAGAGTATAATATAATGTATAAATAATTTCAATGTAATAAACATAAATATAATAAGGAGGCTCTTGAAACTAACAGCTAGTGTGAGAAAGTAACAGTAACATATTTAGCGTTTTTTCACAAAATAGGTATCTAGACTGAATATTGAGCGGTCGGTTGGCACGAGTACTTTAGGGAATTTCAGGCGCAATTAAACCGTGGAGCAATCTCTTCCTATTGTAATCGAGGTTTTTGACCTTTGAGGAGAGCGCGCCGTCGCATATTCAATAGACAAAATGTGTTTTTTTTTTTGCGTGCGTCTGAACGTAGTGTCATAGGCTAAATGGTAATTGAGACGGTATATGTAACGAGTGGGAAATTTTTAAGCTGTATATATCAACGCGGGAGACGCGTCGCATGCTTTTATTTATTTTTTTGTTGGACTGAATAAAATATCACGTTCGGAAATTTTATACCAGAGACGTTTCATTTATTATTGCAGAACAGATAATGTGTATGGTAATCGAAACTCGAAACTCATGTTTAAAATGTTTTATTTATTTTTAACATGTTACAAAAAAAATTAATGACCATAATAGAATTGGAAATGGCGGGATACTAGTTTACGGATGTCAATAAAAATTTAAAATCTAAATATTAGTACATTTTGTTCAAAGAAGCGTTTGCTCGTATGAATTCAATTGAGAGGAGTATTTTAAGTCTGTGATTCATTTCCCACGATGAATACAAACAAAAGGTATACGCAGACAATACCAGGACAGTCGGGTTCTGTTATTTTAGCATCCACATGGATTGTTCCCTTTGTTAAAGAATGTGCTTAAAATATTATAGGTTACGGGAATCGGTAATAACGAATACGTACAACATACATATGTACGTGAGACTAACAAAGGCCCTGTGAGTATATTTTGTCTTTGGAAACCCTAACTATAGACAACAAATCCCAAATACATTAAGTATTAAGTAAGTAAGCGATAAGTAAATCGTCACGTGTTAAACAAATTGATAGTTTTCGCATAATTTTCACACTTTACTACTCTTTGAATGAACAAAGACAAAGTACGTTTAGTAGTAGACAGAATACAGTGTTACGTGCAAGTTTAAGAGACGTCATTAGAATTGTAGAAAATAGGTTCCTTTTGCTAAAAATCATGTTAATGTAGGCAGCAATCAATAGTGCGGCTTCCGTGGCAGCTATCGCTTTGTGAGTGACGGCGTAGCGGGGTGTTTTTTCATTCGTACTACGCTCGTTTGTGTATTGCATTGGTTCCCGTTTCCCAACCAGTGGTCCGCATTTCCAAAATATGATTTTAAATTTTGCGTGAGTTCCTATTGAGTTTGTAATTAAAATTTCAGTTTCAAATTACAGTTAATTTTTATTTTACCTATATTGCGGTCCCTGCTAACGTGCTAACTAGTATGACATAAAAGTGGTCCCCGACCACGAAAAGCGTAGTGCAAGCGATTCACGGTTCGATTAGAACTTCCCAGACATATTTAGTCATCCGCTATGTCTCGACTGGTATCGTAATAAATGATTTCATAACACTTGTGAAGGGCTGAAAACTTGTTAGTCTTGTACACTTTTTCCGAGGAATTGACGGTATAGTATAAGGTTGCTTAGAAAATTATCTGTTTAGAAACTCGCTGTCATACCCCTTCCGACCGAAATTGAATTCTTACATTACTTAGTATTTTCATAAACCTCTAGTTAGTTGAACGACTACGATATTGTTTGTCAGTCCGTTGACTTTCTGTAGGGTCCCAAGTTCGAAGCTGAGATCTGAATGACCTTAGATATACACGCATGTCTTGGGTTTGTGTGTGTGTTGTGTCTGTGTGTGTCTGGCGCCCCCGTCAGAGGGAGTAGCGACGTTATTTATTGAAAGGTTTAGGATCGAAACAAGCTGCTATGGAATTGCACCGCTACGAAAATACCATTTGACTACGAGGTGCTTAGATAACAATAAGATTTCGCTCTAATACAAAGAATGTATGCAATTTTTTCCACACTTTCTATTTGCTGCTGGACCGGGTCTGTCACGTTGAGAAGGATTTAAGCCATAGTCCACCACGCTAGCCAAGTGCGGATTGGTAGACTTCACACACACAAATATTTTATAGGTAGTTACTTTATAATATCTCTATGATGTGCAGTTTTCCTCACGATGTTTTCCTTTCCCGCTATAGCAAGTGATATTTAGTTGAGTATGCAAATCTTTGTAGTGATTCCTATGTATTATATACAGATAAAACGAATGTAGTATTCAGTCGTTATGCCTTCAACTATAGTAGCACTCAGCTTTATTATTATTAACATTGTAATGATTATGTATCTTGTTCTATCTATATATTATTATGTAAACCCTGCGGAAGAGCAGAGCCTGCTAACACAAGCATATTTTTGCTTAAAAGGAGGCTCTGGCTACTTATATTGTAATGAACCAAAACTGAAAAGCAATAAAGTATTTTTATTCTATTTCTATACCGTCATGCCAGGTTCCTAACGGGCTGGGCAGAAAGCAGCGAGTATCATACATCACTACCCTTACACCGAAACCTGACGAGCTTCTACATTTATCATTGGGAGACTTGCCTTATCGTATCTGACTAATTTGGTCGAAGTAGGAAAACCTTGGTCTTGTCAACACCAGCATCCATCGCATTCGCGTTATATATCTGTTTCATCGTTGTCTATGGTTCTCATAATTTGTATAATAAACGACTATACATAGGTACTCCGTCCGTGTCTATGCCTGTAATACTCCGCAATCGTCTGTCAGGGGGAAGCATGTGTGATGTAGGCAGTTGTAAAGAACAAAGCGATGTTGCGCCACTATTACGCCGGTGCCTGTGTGCGTGTGACGTGCGCTGCACCCTTCCAATAGTTAAAACTACCCAGACGGTAGCGAGCCTAGCCTAGGGCGCTTTCGAGTACGCAACACGGCTGCGAGGGGATCGTTATTTCATAAAAATCTATAACGCACCCCGTCCGGGGGAAATGACGCTAGACTCGCACAAAGTTCGACTTCGTACCGTGGGTAGTAGATAAATACTGAGCTTAGCGCGCTATTAGACTTTTGTAACATGATTTTTGTAAACGCTTCGAATATTACGTTATGTAAGCATGAATGAAGGGTATAAAGTACTTTCGTCTGGTGTTGGTGGCACCTACAAAAGAGACTTTTACCCCAGTCAAAGGTAAAAAATTATTTGCCCCATATACGTACTTATATTCCTCCTATTATACATATGTATATCTTAAACATCGCGTTGTAGAAAACGTTTCTTACATTGAAATCTAAGTTCGATAATACATTTGTAATTAACGTATGATTAAATTAAATTTAAATTAACGTATGATTAAAAATAGTAATCAGAAGTATATCGTAAATTGACTGGCCTCGTGGTCGAGTCGTTAGAAACCCTGATTGCAAAACCGTAGATCGTCGGTTCGATTCATTGTTTGATTATGGGCATTAAATTGCCCCATTTGGGATCAGACACCCGTGTGTGGAATTGTTTTATTTATTATAAAGTTACTTAGGTGCAAAGAGTTTATATAAATAATCGAAGAAAATGGACGTGTTATTTATAGAACATACAAAGAAATAATTGTTATAACATGATAACATAAAGAGTAACAAAGTTTTGATTAATGTTTATTTCAAAGTAAAAAGTAAATGTCATAAACGGAAAGCTCGTTTGCTACTCTATTCCAATAAAAAATAAATAAACGAATGTTTTGTAACACAGATTTTGCCACCTATTTTCCTAATGCAACCTGTTTCAGAGTTTCGCAAAGTTCAAGTTGCGGGCGTTACACCCGAGCCAAGGGCGTGTTCCGGGAATCGAACTCGAAACTCTCATCGTAAACAAGTGTCAATAGCACGTCAAATGGTTTCCGATTTCAATAATGAAAACTTAACTTCAATGTTTGTTGTATCACTTTGTTGCTGTGACGATTTCAAGTGAATTTACGATATTTTTGGTGTAATTAATAAAAAATGCTAATTTTGATTAACATACCTTTGTTTGTACAATTGAACGATTTCTCTTTATCTGTGACGATAACACTTGCATAATATTGTGACGGAAATTTTTTTTTTTATATTTTGCGTAAGGTTTCTGTAAATTAGGGACATAATCATATTAAAAACATGTTACATATTGAAATATTAGACATATGTTTTAAATTATGTATGAAAAAGTCTTTTATATCTTACAATAAATTTAACAAGTTCAAATTCAATTAAAAATTTTATAGAACATTTTTCCAGAACATTTTGATGAATGGTTAACCCCGTTGAGTAGTGGCGGGGAGCAGGCGTGACGGCAGCGGAAGCGTCATGCCGTTTGGCGTCACGGCACGTAACGCTCTCTCAGCCGAGCGCGCCAATAGATCTGTCAATAACACAAAAAAGATATTCTTTTTATAGTCGCACCTGTCGCACTAGCTGTGCCCGCAGCTTCACCCGCGTGGAAATCAATATTTTCCCGTCTTTGAAACATTTGTTATCGCTGCTCCTATTGGTTATAGCGTGATGTTATATAGCCTATAGCCTTCCTCAATGAATGGACTATTCAACACAAAAAGATTCTTTCAAATCGAACCAGTAGTTCCCGAGATTAGCGCGTTCAACCAAACAACCTCTTCAGCTTTATAATATTACTATAGAAGTATAGATTATGCATTCAGAACAACGTGTCTGAGGAAGGTGGTTTCGGAATGCCGGTCGTCAAGGTAACCTCGCTGGCGTATTTCCATCATATTTTTAGCAACTCAAGCCTGCTACTGGTTTTAATGCCTTTTACGTTTCCGAGACACGCATGTTTTATACTTCAGTATAAAATTACGAGAATTTGAATTGAATTTTTATTGTCTGCTCCGTTTGTTGATAAATCAGGAGTCAAGTGTATGGTAAAATAAATACATAAATTGAATACTAACTGCCCTCTTGGTCTACTGGTTAGACACTGCTACGCCGGAGGTTGTGGATTCGATTCCCTCTCATTTTGCGAATAAAATTCTTTTCTTTCTTCTTTCTTTCTTTCATCGATCGCGATGCTCTTCACAAAAAAAAATCGAGTATATTTCAATGCGGTGGTTGCCTATAATAGTAAGTAAGAGCAGTTAAATCGCACCAATGAAGCCTAATTAGAATCTATCATTTTTAAATACTGCT
>DWGJ01001538.1:0-19409 GCA_018246895.1 Aspitha aspitha aspitha
GGGACATCCTTGAGGTCCCCGCTGTCAGGTTAGCTGCTGTTTTTACCTATTGTTACGCTGATTCATTTTACATTTTCGTAAGTTTCGGATGCTGTAAACTAATTCTATAGCTATAAAATAATTTTTAGTCCTCAAGAGTAGCAACGCATCTGTAATCGACTTGTGACAGGGTAACTACTAACAATCACTAATTGCACCTACTAACAGATACTAACTGGACGAATATCACTAACAGTCCCATTCCTGCAGTCCGGTTACTAAAGAATACTCAACAAATAAATCTTATTAACACCTTATACCTACTAACTGAATTCACACTAAAAGTCCCTACGGCCCTGTTAGGAGTCGGTTACAGATGTCCAAGGGCGGCAGCGGCCACTTGTGACTGCTGCCTGCTCGTTTGCTACTCTATTCAAATAAAAAAAAACCTACCGCTGTGCTGCGTAAAAATAAAACGGTGTCAAATAAAGGTTTTTTCTAATTACCTTACACGTTGAACTTTGTTATTAACTAACACTACCAATGTATGGAAGTGGACGGTGTAGGGCGCACGGTTCAACTGAAAGTACGAGTATGTGCAATCTTTTTAATGTTTCTTAATTAATGTCTTATAAACAATGGATAAATAAATTCTGTATAAATACTCGTATAACCACGTATCACTACCGCTATTAAATGAATTTTATAAATTTGGACATTAAGACATAAAAAAACCAAAAATTATTTTAATAATAAAAACATACTCGTACATACAACCAAGTAAAGGCATACAATTTATGGCGTTCGATTTTATGAAACAACCGTGATTGTGTAAAAAATGTTAGCCGGTGACTAACTGCGAATGACAGTCATTGTGGCGTAAAAAGAAATTAAAAATTGTGCTCTTGCATGATAAACTTGTAGTCACGGACCTAAATAATGATCCACACGCCCTAGTTAACCTACCCATTTGTTCCCTCGTTAGTCACTCGACTTCACTACATTGTTCATTATTGTTCCATTTATCATTCTCATTGCGATAAAAGAGGCCATTCGGGAATATCATCTTGTATCGGAGAATTGTTTCGAAGAAGTATAAAGAACACTAGTTACAAAAACTCTCCACTCTAGTTGCTTCTTTATCACTGGCCGCTCACTAACCTGTAACCTCAAACTTTACGCAACTTTCATAATATAATTCTTCATATAGGTAATCTTTTTATTACACAATTTAACAATACGTGATTTACATAAAAGTTGTAAATAAGTATTGAAGTTTTCCCAAGTAAACTAAAAATTCAATAAACATGATGTATGTAGTGCAGAAAAATTAGCCATTAGAGTTTAATGTACCTGACTCGTTTCCCAATAATAAACCCATAAACGTGCAAATTTGACAGGAAGGGATGTGAATAAGCTCAAATTGAGCAAAAGGCACTTGAGGTGTCCTCTTGGTCCGCCGCCGGCGTCGCCCGCGGCCCTTCCACTGTCGTCTCGTTATTAACTCGCTATTCGGCTACCAATCGCCCCGGGACTTACGGGATAGTCCCACATTGACTACATTTCATAGAATCAACGAAACTCCGGTATAGTATTTTGGCGTACTTAACTGGACTTGAGTAACTAACAATGCAAACCTGTATTAGAAAAAACTATGAAATTTTTGGAAATAAAATATCAGTTTCAAATCAACTGCAAATATAACTATGTAAGTTAGGTAAAATATATTGCTAATTAGTTTCTGTGTCTCATTTAACCAGTCTCATCATAAATATTGTCCCGTATTCATATTCAAAGATTGGCATCCAAATCCTGTATCACTTAGTCCAATATTGCTTTTACGACGTATATCCTTTGTGAGCTGTTAATCCTTGTTCGAAGGGTTATATTCTGTACTCGGGTCGAAATGTTTACTCTTTTAGCGCAGCCAAAGGTATTTGAGTTGAATACAATTATATACAGACCTACTGTAACTTACGGTTTTAATATTTCAGATCCGAATTTTGCCATACCTGTGCTAAATTATCATTTCATTGGAGATAATTAAAAACGATTTGTTTTAAAAAGCTGTTTATTGGATATTTCTAATATTAAGTATTTCGAATATTTTAGCAATATAATTAAGAAATAGAATTATACAATTAATTACAGTACAAATTTTATTGATATCTGTGAAAAATAAACAGCTTAAGTATCAGTCGGCTAAACGATGACGTATTTATTGCATTATACCTACAAAGACACGTGCTATGACACCATACGCATGTTATTTCGCTATAGCCGAATGCCCCGGCGTAGGCAATAAATAATAAGTTGAACGTTTTTACGTCTACATTTTTACATCACACGTTATTGCCTTTATATATTTTATGAGCAAATTATCTGCCCGAAATTGTGGTCGTGTTTGTTTTGAACACTAGAAACATTGGGCCACGTAGATAGATGCTAGTAAGCATTATGTATGTATTTATAATATAATTCATAGTGTAATAATTACACTGTTAGAAAAAATCCGAGTAAACCAGGCGAATTAGAAAAAATCCATTATCTCATATCATACGGGTATGTCGGTTTAAAAGAGATAGAAGAGTTCCATTCGTGGATATCGATTGATCGTAAAGGTTTACTAACGTTTGGCGCGGCGGTTGGATTCATGTTATATTTGGCTGGGAATTTCTAATATCGAACAACTGACGGTTTGAGGCCAATAATATTTAATGCATAGCTGTTTTATTTATTGCCTATAAGGATATAAATGGAATATATGAAATCTTTGACAGCGTATCTCTTCGTATATTAATATTTTTACATTACATTTAGGTAATTTATATTGTTAGGTCTTTCGCTATAATAGCTAGGCGTTAATACATTTTACGGTTAGCCAGGGGCAGCCATTTTGATAGCGAAGCTATTGTTATTATAACAAATGGTATTTTAAATTAATGGTGTTTAATTCTATATATAGAATGTCAAAACAGAATGTGTTGTTTTATATATTGCTATAGCCCAAGTATTCTTTTGAAAAAATGAACTAACCAACCCGATCATAAACTATTAAAAAAATGTAAAAATTATGAAACAAAAGATGGTCACCTTTTTTCCCTAAAGGTAAATGGTTGAATAGCTAGTGAATGATTGATCGCTGTTTGGAGACTGTACTTTTGTATGTAGATTTACCTGTACACTTGATTTCATTGAACTTAAAGTTGGAGGATATAATACATATGTATAATATAAAAGCAAGTATTTAATGATCCGTTTGTGGAAATATTATAAAACTGAAGAGTTTGTTTGGTTGAACGCGCTAATTTCTGGAACTACGATACTAGTATGTAGTTTGAATTGAAAAAATATTGTTGTGTTGAATAATCCGTTTATTGACGAAGGCTATAGGCTATATAACATCACGTTATGACTAATAGGAGTGGAGCAGCAATGACAAATGTTACAAAAATGGGAAAATACGGATTTCCACACCGGCGAAGCTGCGGGTATAGCTAGTATCATATAAAAACGTTAATATTTTATAAAAATTACTTTAATAACGGCGGCTTGAAACCTATTTGAAAAGCATAATTTTGTACGTTTGATATGCAGTACACCACGGTAATGTATGGGGGTCTAATCGGGTTGGCGGCGACAGTCCCACATAATCCGTCTACTTAAGTAGCTTTTGCGTGATACGTAGCGACCACCCACTTATGGGACACAATGTTTAAATACAACCGCCATAATCGCATCGCTAATGCTTTTACATTTTCTTCATTTTGAGCACGAAATAGGATAATTGGGTATTTTAACAACATTAAAATACTTCGTTATGCGACGTTTTCGTTTACGTAACGTCAGAATTTTCTCCCTAGATGTTATCAGCCCGGTTCAAAGTGCGCGAGAAAAAAATTGCCTATTTTAAAGAGATAAGCTATCTTTTTGGTAGTAAAAGAACATTTATAATCGGTTCGGTAGTTTTAAATTTTACTTTATACAAATAAACATACAAATTATTTCTTTATAATTTTTGTGTATCGGTTTGTATATGAACCAGGCCATGTATGTATGTTATAATTATCACGAAACTATCTCTGTACAGGAACGAAAAATTTTACACGTGTTGCGACGAGCCCTACCTGGATATCACTTTCAATATCACGATGCGCAGGAAAACGTTATTCTATACGGTGAACATCATCATTCCGTGTATGGGGATCTCCTTTCTTACAGTACTTACATTCTATCTGCCCTCAGACAGCGGGGAAAAGGTATGTATAATATTTACTATTCATACATAAACCTTGTAAACTAAGTACGTAATCAAGTTAATGGAGTAGTATATTTTTCTTTAACATCTTTATTTTCATATTTAGTATATAATTTCGTAAAATACCAATGTTGTAGATACTACGCTTTTCATTGTTTTGTTTTTATCACAGCTTTTGTAAAGCTAACTAAACGAATTGTGAAAATAAGAGACATGTCTTAAGTGAGTTGATTAATCTGTGTAAAATCGGAAGACTGGTAAAATGTGAATCGACTCAAGAAGTTTGTTGAAGTATCTCTTAATACTATGCGTATTATTTAAATATAATGCAAAATAAAACTATAAAACCAAATTATTATATCAAAGTCGAATAGATAGCATACATAGTAGTAACTCTGTCAAATGCGGAAGTAAATGTTTATGTCCTCCATTTTGCTGCAGGTAACCCTTTCAATATCGATCCTTATCAGCCTCCACGTGTTCTTCTTGCTGGTCGTGGAGATTATACCGCCCACGTCGCTGGTCGTACCTCTGCTTGGAAAATACCTTATATTCGCCATGATACTCGTATCTATAAGGTATTTCAACTCTTTCAATAACCAATCAGAAAAGATAACATTATTATAAATCCATTTGATAGGATATTTACAATTTGATTTCACAACGTAAATTATATTTATATCCAAACTCTATACAGAAATACAAATAGGTCTTAAAATGTTACAAACCATACTTTTTTAAAGTGAAAGTGCACTTTTATGGTATTACCCGAACACATTATTGTGGCTTATTGCGTACGTACTCGTATGTAAGCATACTCATATCAATTTATGACGCTCGCAATAATACAAACAGTGCTTCATTTGTTCATCAGCAACTGTTTACACATTACGATTGTACGATTTGTACGAAATTACGTGGCCAGTTGCTAATTTTAAGAACAAAAAAATATTTATATAATATGTTGTTATTGAAGATAATTACTCAGATATACGTATGTTTATGATTTCAACACAATAGCTACTATATTCAAAACTGAAGCGCTAGCAAACGACATAATTTGCGTATATATTACTATCCTGGTTTTTCAGTCGACATACCTACCTAATTACATTAGTTGGAAACTTGAAAGATGGTTGAGTTTCAGGGGGCATCCTTCTCATATTGTCAACTAGCTGTGAATGATTTTGATTTTGCTAATTTTCTTTAAAATTTTCCAATGTTATTAGTAAAGTACTATACTTAAAAAGTAATATTTAATATTTACCTAAGTGATAATTCATATTAATTGTATTTACTGAACCTGTCTATCTATCTAAATATAAACGATTCCATTTTGATATTAATTTCAACACATATGGGATATATTTTATTAACTTTACACAATAACATGGGAAATCTAATTACTTAAAAATATTTATCTTCCTCGCGTTAATCAAGTTTATTTCAAATAAGAGAGTATCCCACAGTTTTGATTAACTTGTTGGAAGCGAAACAAAGTTTATGTAGAGTGATAGGACGCGCCGTAACTCTGCTCTGTGGATAAATAACAAAACTGCGTGGTCGGGGAGTCGGGCCGCGCGTGCTCTTTCCTCCCGCGAGCTCCGCCCGCGCCAACCAGCGCCCTGGGATTAACCCGATAAATCTTGATTAATTGTACACATTTAGAGATACTGCGCGTGTTAGCGGCTAAATCTGATTTATAATGTATAGTAATGTTATGAGCGGAGTACACCAATATATGTATTTCTGGTAATTCTTACTTTCCTAATCACGTAATATGACAATTTTTGTATAATACTGTCTTGTAAAATGTTTATATAATTTGTTGAAAAGTTTTATATAATTTTTTGAAATTTTTTATTTCTTGTTGTCGTTGTCTTGTATTATATAATTTGTTGTTAATAATGTTCAGGTCATGTTACAGAATTTTCAGTAGCCTATATTTGGTGTTAGCACGACTATAAGTTAAGTAATATTTCAGGTGATATTCAATAATGATGAAATATTCATCAATCTTACATACTACATTTTCAAATAGGCTCAGCATACGCATAAGCTAAATAATTTTGAATTGTCCATCATAAAAGTAGGTAATCAACACCCATTCGAATGATATCAAACTTTAAATTAGAATCAGTGTGAAGAGCATCGATAGGTACCTACCTACTTTGTTTTTCTTAATAAATACTTACATGTATGTTGTTAACGTAATGATTTATCGCTTTGTTACAGTATATGTGTAACAGTTGTGGTGCTCAATGTCCATTTCCGGTCGCCACAAACGCATCGGATGGCGCCGTGGGTCAAAAGAGTTTTTATTCACATACTGCCGCGGTTACTCTTCATGAAACGTCCACAATATAAGTTTGATACTACAAGGTAGGATTTTAAACGTACCTATATCTTTATTCCATTTCTAAACGTGTAAATCGCTTTATTCGGTTAAAAGACTATCCCAAAAGTTTTTTATGTCGTATTTTAACCGCCAATTACGGTTTATGTAATTGTAAATCGGTAACGGTAACAAGTGTGAATTAATTATAAGTTGTTCGAACTGCTCGACGACGGTGAAGTTGCGCGCTTATTTATTATCACCGCACCTACTCCTCTAACTTCAATATTAATTAAGTACTTATTATATTAATAACTTTAAAGTTGTAATTTGCAAAGTAGACATCGCTTGCAAAAAACTAAATAAATAAAATTTCAAGAAAGTCTACATATTTAACTGTTTTTATTCGTTTGCGACATCGTATCTCATTTGCTTAGTCGTAGGTACATGAAATACATATGTAGTAGGTACGTTTTATATCATTTTAGACTGTTATTTAGAAAATAATAAATAGAGCATTTTAGTGTTAAAAAATACCTACCGTAGAATAATTCCATTAGGCTTACCTACTCTTTGAGCACACTACAGAAAAACATATTTCTGACATAAAAATCCTCTGTAGGTAATGTGAATATCGTACTCAGCTACCTTTAGGGAAACTTATATCCCAAAACGGTTATCAATGTCGACAGTTTTATGTTCGCTGTAAATGTACGAAAACATAAAGATGGTCTCGGGGTATTATAATTCGCTTAGTAAATGGCCGTCCATTATGAAGACAAGCGATATATAAGATAGACGCCGCATCTTGCTGCGGTTTCGGGTCGTTACGTAAATGGAAGGCCGAACGGCTCAGTCTGCCAAAACCAATATAGCCGCGATGGAGCTCTTCATCCGCGACTTTTACTATTTTATCCCGTAATTAATAAAGAATCGAAGAGATCAACTAAGCTTAGCAGCAGAGGGAAAATATTGTATATTTCATTCATGTTCTATTGATTTAAACTTATGTGAATGGATCACGAGTTAAACATTTATTCACGCTCGACCGTAATCCCGTATGGAAAACCAACGCATTCAGTAATTAAAGTCTGTTTTTATAGTAAATATCTGGTTGCAGACACATTATACATGTAGATAATACAGCTATATATATTACCTATACATGTATTTCGGTTACACACAATGCGTCACATCGTATCCGATTATTACTTCTACTTCGGTTTATAGCCAGCTGGGGTACCTAAATATGGTACATACACTAATAGACATAAGATACTTTCATTATGACAGATTTGATTTAATGAATATTCATGTTCGTTCGTATAACTCATTTAAGTACTTCCATAACAGCGTTGTATGAATGAAGTATGTTAATGTCGTATTTCGTAAGTTACGGCTTAGATTGTGCTAGAGGCTGCGATCCAGGTCTCGGTATACGGCGTGCGGCGTGGTGGTGCGATGCGGGGGCGCGGCGAGACCGCTGTACCCGTACAGGCTGGCCAACGCTGACGACGACTGCTGCGCGCCCGGCGCGTGGCCGCCGCCCGCCGCGCCGCCCCGGCCGCTCACCCGCACGCCCAGCAAGGAGGACCTGACACACACCACTTACGTACAGTCCGGGTGAGTTAGATTTGTGCAACAACGCTTTAAGTGACAATAATCCTAATAATATGTATGTATATGTAATTGGTCATCCGGTATATCGAAACTATCATGAATCCACTTTATCATATAACAACAGAAGCATCGCTTATTGCCAATGAAGTTTGTCTATGAAAAATTCCATTCCACTACATTTAGTTATATTCGCACATTTGAATGGATAACACAGCCCATAAAGTAGTTTAGAAAAATAATTTTGGTTATATTCTATCGCATTTTGTAAGTAATTAAATATAGACTGAAAAGCACTCAGAATCTGTCGTCGATAACAGATTTCCGATTATAACTTCTTGTAGGTATTAACTCTTTTTGAATTGCCTATTCATCATTTGATTCATTTCAGACTAATATTTTATTTCATTAATTTTAGGCTTACTTATCTCGGAAACAGATTTTATTGTAAAGCATCCTATAAGCAGCAGCTTCTATTAATAATCATTAGTAACTGGTGATAGAGATGCTCCACAGCCATTAGTGGTCCTAGCTGTAACGAGGTCGTGAATCTGCTACGGACTATATTTTTAAACATCGCCGGGCGTGGTTTCCGTAAGAGGAATAGCCGCTAGTGGAAAATTTCCTCGTTATCTCCTTAAAATAAAATAAAGTATTCTCTGAGAAAGAAATCACGTTTTATAGACAATATATTTCGTTACACAGTGATTAAAATATAACTTGGTATTGTTTTTCATAGCGGTAGTGAACTGCGGTATCTACTGAACGCAATTTTATGAAGCAGCTAACTTTTTGTAATTGACGTTGGCCGATGGAATTTCTTACGATGGCAGAGCTTGTATATTAATTACTGTGCATTTTATGTATGTCTCAAATGTATTTTCTTACGAAAATATTTAATTTAAAGTAAATTAATGTAATTAATCGGAGGCTCAAGTTGCGCCACATTAGACTGTTAACTATTTAGTAATCATTAATATGTATCATTGATTTCTATTAAAAATTATCAATTCATTAATCTCATACTAAAGAATACTTCAATCATAAAGTTAAAAATTATTTTTCTCAAACAGTAGGTACTTTGTTGTTAAAATAGATTTTTTTTAACATAAAGGTCTGATCTAAGAATCTGTAGGTAAGTACGAGTAAACATATAGCGTTGTTAATTTACCAGGGACAGAACAGGGTAACTATGCGGTTTTAAATTTTCCAAATATTTTGTATTTATTTCAATCTACGTTCTCCGATTTCTACCAGAAGCAGCAACGTTATCAAGTAGATAATTACATTTTCTGTAAGTCGCTCTGGATGGAACATCAAATATGTGACAAGTGAAATAAAACAGTAAAAGTAAAATACAGATTTTTCCTGTATTCCATTCGTTTCTTAAAGAGTGTGTTGTTAAAGCTTGGGCGATAGTAATCGGTTCGGCGGCAGCTGCGTGGTGCACGGGTCGGGCGAGGGCGGCGCGCTCGGGGGCGGCGAGGAGGAGGCGCTGAGCCCCGTGCCCGAGCCGCCGCCGCCCGGTTTCAGCCATTCCGCGTGCCCGCCCGAAGTGCATCGCACTTGTTTCTGCGTGCGATTCATCGCAGAACATACGCGCGTACTCGAGGATTCCACTAAGGTAAACTAATTATAAGTAGGTAAGGTTAAGTCGGGTAAGTCCGGCAGATTATTCATTTGAGCTTACCACTTAACTATAGATACGACAGTGAGTGTCCGTAGGTAAAACAGTACTGGTTTTTTAATTCCATTTTGCTATCATAGATGCTGCTGGACCCTTTGCAAGAGATAAACTCAAACGTATATGGATATTCCCCCTGCCGGACTTGCCCGACTTAACCGTAGTAAAAACTTACCGTGTAATTTGATCAACTTGACGCCAGTGACACTGCTTTACCTATATTATATTTTATTAAACAGATTAAACATTTCAATTTGAATAAAAAACTATCGAACTTCGTACCTATCTAATGTTTAAAACCTTGTATTCGACGAATGTTAGCTTCACGCATAAATATTTCTATTACAGGTGAAAGAAGATTGGAAGTACGTGGCGATGGTGCTTGACCGGCTATTTCTATGGATATTCACTCTGGCCGTGTTGGTGGGCACCGCTGGTATTATTTTACAAGCGCCAACATTGTACGACGACCGGATGCCGATAGACAAGCAGTTCAACCAGATCGCCACCTCGTCGCTGGTGCGCTGTCCTCCGCCCTCGTAGCTGCGCGAGCTCAGCGGACCCAATGACAACACGCTGTAATTTGTTTGTAAAGGGAAGTTGAGAAAGGAACGAATCCAAAATTACCCTAGGAGTTTGACTGCAATAGATACCGTATACCTATGAATGTTCATATTAGATATATTTGTATACTTATCTGGAGGATTCATTGGATTTTAAATACCCATTTTTTATTAGCATGTTGGATTTTCTTAAACATGGACATATATTTTATTAATGACATCGTCGACGTAGATGATAATAAATACCATATTAATGGAAGACATATATCTAGGTAACATTCCTTAAAAACAACTCATTTAAATATGTAGGTTATACGCATTTTATACCCTAGTAATATCTCATTCTCTAGCGAGGAGAGTCTGAAAAAACTGTCGTACCGACATCAATGTATGCCACTAAATGTCATTGTGTTGTTTCCAATCACGCATTACAGGTAGCACCTACCTAATAATTACAAGCAAATTACAGTCGCGGTTCACAGTCAGCTGCCTTGTTATGTTACAGTGATATTGTACAAATCTTTGCAATGTATTTTAAAAATGCCAAACTTAACTGTTATTAAGTGAAAAATTATTAGAAATTTTGAGTTGTAATGACGTTGAACTGTAATTGTAATCTGTTAACTATAAATACCATTAAATATTAAATAACTAATAATACATATTAAATAACTGTCCAATACAAACTTTATGTACCGCTAGGAAGATTTTTTATAAAACGCGTCGTTATTTTACAGTATTTATTACATAATTATCTATTAGCTACTTACCGCCACATTTAAAGTGGGACTATCAAACCAAAGGTTTTGGCGTTGAATGTTCTTCGGCAAGCAACGTATGTAGTTATATTTGACAGTAACACTGTAACTAAAACAATTGAACCAATGCACAGCCGTCCTGCCGGCACGTGTTCTATTCCACGGCACGATTTCTAAATAACATATTTGGATACCCTACTAATATAAAAATCCATTTTTTACCTCATTCATCTTCGTATCCTTCCTCTAAAACCTTCCAAAGTGTACGTCTTCTCCGCTCCTCTTGTCTTTATATAGTGTTTAATAGAATTAGATTTTAGTGCTTAATTCATTGTTCAAAAATATGATATCGAGTTTAATATACAATCGTTAATTGATAATATTTAATTTATTTTATTTTGGACATAAGTGTGGGTTAACGCTTACACTACAAACGTTGTTAATTGAATTAATATAAAGAACCCCTTGTTAGAACTTTCTGTTCATGTTGTTAAGAATTCGATAATATTGCAAATGACACAGCCATATATATTTGTTGGATATAAAATATTTTTTTTGTATCTTTAGAATGTAATTTAAATAATTATAGAATAAGGCAAAAATACAAACAACACTATCGAAAAAATCCTGCCTTTGTTCAAAATTGTTATACATATAAAACGATTACGAATAGACAAATGTAGAACAAAAGAATGTCTATAGCTCTTAAACTAATCTTACGACACATGTACATATACTCCATTGTTTTTGTATAATTTCATCGAATAGTTTTTCTCATAGTCATCACAAAATAAAAAACCTCTGAAAATTATCATTGCAGCGTGACTAGAAATGTATTCGTATGTGAAGAAATTGGTGACGAAATAATTCAATGTTTATGACAAACTAGATGTGCCCGCAGCTTCGCTCGCGTGGAAATCAGTGTGTCACAAGTTTTTCCCGTATTACAAATACAAAATTATAACAATTATTTATAATAAAAATCATGTTTTAACATGGTTTAAACGATTAATTTTAACAAGGTCATATATTTTTATCATTCAAAAAGCGCAGATACAGCATAAACATATATGTATAACACCCCCTCTCCCTTATGTTAATTTCGAATGACTATAGACGGTCTATCTCCTCAGTTTTACATCTACAAATGCCGTCTAGTATCTACTATTTTAACTTAAGTGAAATATGCAATATCCTTTACAAATTATACTGATTACAGTTTCATACAAATTACCGTGTATGTTTAATTAAGTATGTTTAAAACCATCTAACTTGTCGGTCCTGGGTTAAGCTGTAAATAAGGGGCCTCTTATTTTGTGGCGACTATGCTGTCTAAATTTTCTACTATATTTATGGAATCTCTACGTAATCGTAGGAGGTAGCTTTGTTCAAAACATATTTACAAAACTTTTTTAATGGAACTTTAGTACTACACATCGAATAAAAATCAACTTTACATAGTGTTCACTTACATAACTAATACTCATTGTAATTGAATTTTTATCTGCTTAATCTTACTACGGCGTTTCTTCGTACTTCTATGAAATTCATAACTTATTGTCGTAGAATAGAACATGTACAGTGAATGAAGAATACGTATCGATTTTATTATATGTAAGAAGAGTAGAAATGATTATTTATGTTCCTCTAAAACGAAACTACTGTCACGTTTTGTAAAATAAACTTGAGTTTATCCACGAATGAACAAAATTTTATACGGACAATTTAATGAATTCTCCTTATGATAGTTAGTACAATATTATGACATTAAACTTTAAGTGATGATTGCTCAATTTTGTGAACGAATGTCCTGGAAATTCCCTAATTAACGGATTTCCATAAAATTAGAAACATCGTATAATAAAAGGGTGATCGTGATCACTTCTTTTATTTATAACGATTATTTACTTATAACATTTTATTACATCAAATATTTTGATGAATACCTAGTTATTAAACTGATGTAAGAAAATGATTTTTGTAAATTTATCGTCAACCCTGTAAATACCTACTACTAAATTGAATGTCAATGTAATTAATTTTTACAAACCATAACAAGATCAGGAATTGATGGAGTATAAATTTATTAAATGTTTTCAATAGAAATTATAAAATATACTTGTGTACAAAAGTAAAGAAAATAAATATACTTAAATAGAAAAAATAAATGCTTTTCGTGTTAATAATAGTTTCTACAACTACCTACTTACGTAGTTGATGCAAGATTTAATCAATTATAATTTTTCCTTTGCAACCTATTTTGATCTATTCGTAATGAATCAATGCCTTAATACATTTTAATTTTTGTTAAAGAAAACTTCTTAAAATCAATTCGGTAGAAGTACCTACAAAGTTTAGTAAAATTTTGCATCAACTATACTAGTGCTACTAATATAATATGAGTAAAATAATTGATTGTATTAAGGAGTACGGAGACGTACAAACTAGATACCTATTGTATTGGTGCATAGATTAGGGTCCTGTTAAAGAGATTAATTACAATTATCTATCTACGTAATATAAATACAAGCATTGGACTGCTCGCAGTAGACTAGCGCAGCTCAATTGTAGGGAATAAATTTGTAAGTAACTTATTTATATTGTTAATAAAATCGTTATTACATAGAACTAGTCGTTTCATTTACAAATCGGTGGTTTAAATGAAAAAATATCATAATATTATTATTAATTTCTCATTTAGGTTGAATATACTACGACTTGGAATCCACTGTCATGCTAAAGTACCACAAAGTAAAATTTCCACTACCTACTGTAGCAGCTCATTGTTGACCAACCGACCGAATTAAGTCTATTTGTGATTGCTTATCGAGTGCGAAGCCTACTTCGTAATAAATGCACCTGGTTGATCTTACCTATATACAATAAAATTAAATAGTACTATTTATAATTACTAAAGTTGAATGATTCAGGATTATTAAAAACATCAACACCATCCCGTTCTCCATTGGCAAAAATATTATCCAATATGTTTTCTAAAAGTGCGTTTTCTTTAATGATATTCTCGGCTTCATCTATTGCTTTCTTTTGCTCTTCGTCGGATAAGACGCCAAAGAAATTCGAATCTGTCAAATTTGCCGTATGAGTGTCTGTTTTTTTCAGTCCACCTTGTGTTTCTTCATTATATGGATTTTTACTATGAATTTTATTTTCTGATCTGGTTAGAGCTTCAATATCTTCTTGATTACTATCTTTACCTCTAAATATTTTTGTAGCTACATCTTTGAAACTTGTAGGAGTCTCTTTAGATATCCAATCGTGACTCGAATAATTTTGTATTCGAGTTTGTTCTTCCTTCCATTTTGATAGTTCACGATCTATACTTTTAAATGTATCGTTGTTGTTAGGAGACTCGTGTTCTAATTCCTGTATTATTACTTTCATTTTGTCTTCATCTGAGTGGACCTCGTTAGTCGTATTTAAATGTAGCATATCTATGGCTGTACTAAGGACTTGGCTTATTTCATTCACTTCAGTTACATTTTTATCACTTCTCTCAACATCGTGCAAAATTTTCAAGTCATTCCATATAGATTCTAAAGACAATTTATCAGAATCGATTTGTTGAAATTCAGTTTTTACCCTTTGTGATATTTTGTTCAACTCTTGCCTCAACAAAAGACTGATTTCAGTCAAACGATTCGTTTCATTTTGCAGCACTGTTTTAATATGATTTATTCTATCGTGGTTAACATTATCTAAAATGTTAATCAATGTTTTGTTAACTTTAGAGATTGAAGCACTTATTTGTTCACTCATATCTTTGACTGAACCCCTGGTCGGAGTGGCTTGAAGCCCATCTAATGGTAATTTATAACTATTGTCATTTTTAGGGTTACTCTTATCATAACATTCGTCCATTGAAGGTTCCTTTATTGCACCGCTAATTGCTAATACTTTTTCCATAGCTAATATGGTACAGTGTACTGTAGTCTTAACATCAGTAACAACATCGTTTAAAAGCTTGCCAAAAGCGGTTTCAACGGATGACATTGCCCCTGTGAAGTCGTCGAAGAAAGATGCATTAGCCTGTAATTATAACATAAGAGTTTTAATGACGCGTTCTGTGGTTTAAACAGCCATTGACGTTTAAAAGTATTATCTAAGTAAATTCAATTCTCATCATCTTTAACGACAAGTGGAATATAGTGATCATGTAGGTATGTTCGACTCTTTTTATAGTCCACTGCTGGTTTGGGTCTCCTCTCATAATGAGAGGGATTTAGACCGTAGTCTACCACGCGGACCAAGTGCGGATTGGTATACTTCGCACACCTAAGAAAATATTATTATGCTTTATAACATCTGTAAGGTGTGCCGGTTTCCTCACGATGTTTTTCTTTACCGTTATAGCAAGTGATATTTAAATTTCAGCTATAAAACGCACGTAATAAATCAGAGGTGCCAGGATCGAACTCAGACTTCCAGAGTGGAAGGCTGAATTTCAAACCACTAGGCTATCACTGCTTGTAGGTATATTTTAATTATATTTATAGTATTTGTAATATAAAAAATATTGGGATAACTAATAGAAATAAAAACTATATTAAGTACGAGTATCTCTCAAGTGCAGCTAAGTTACACACAGAACGAAAAATATCATTATGATCTGTTGGGTACTTTTGGAGCCCGTTAATTTTACGTTATTAAATGTAACTAATTTCTAAGAGAAATTGAAATATTTTATTTTAATATATCTGAAAAATAGAAACTTAAAATCTTATTATCAACTGTAATATGTCAATAAAATTTCGAATCTAAATCCAAAATTCAATAAAAATCAATCCTAAGTAACTAAGAGAGTAATTAAACGATCAAACCTAGAAGGCACTAACAATAAGTAAAGAATCGATGCAAATTTTACTCACCTGTAGGATGAATATTAAAAAAATAGCTGTGGACGGTTTCATGATTGCAAGTGAAGTATAAACCAGTCAATTGAGCAAAAGATCTACCACCATTGTACAAGATTCGCTACTACTAAGTACTGTTAACTTCTCGCTGTAAATAAATTGCGAGTATTGCTTACGTCTGTTTGCTCACCGCAGCCACGAGCTGTGGCCACACAGCTGGATCAATATTGTCGTTCGCGTCCTACGGAGCAAATTACCGTCAATGACAAATCACTTGTCAAATTACAAAAATTATTTAAGCATATAGAGTAATAAAATAAAAAATCCCGCAATATTACATTAGACAAGTTTTATTTCTCCTAAATACATTATGCATAATATATATATCACAATCGCTAATGCAATAACTCCACTCGCAATGTGCCAATAGCACACCTCCGACTTCATTGTTATGTCAATGTATGAGAACAGTTGATAAAACAAGATTAAAACAGCGTCAGCTACAATGCGATTGAATAAAATACATAAATACCAGATTACATTGAACATAGGATCTAATTGTCGTATTCCGAAACATTTTTAAAACGTTTTGTTATACAGATTATATTTAATTTTTGTCAGATTTAGAAACGAATTCACTGACAGTGAATCCTTCATATATTGCACTTCTGTGTTCAGAACAGGGACGTAAAAAAATATTCAATAGTGTGTGTTACGCAAATATTCTGATTTTTTTAGGTTTTTTTTGTTATTAGAATTTCTTTGATGTGACAAATGAAACATACATATTAGCTGCCCAAAAGATGTTTGATCGTATGTACCGTTTGGCACTTTTTGAGCAATATTAATCACATACTTGATTTACGCTTAATTTCTTTATATTTTACACAATCATGTACACTGTAATTTAAAACTAAATAATATGATATTAAATGAACTTAAAAATGTGTACATTCAATGGCAAAATAATATGGTTAAAATCAAGTACGATATAAAAAAAACGCGGCCCCCATATTTCGAATATGTATGAATACGAAACAAAAATTGTTAATATACCATCACATTTTCAATGACAAAAATATTAGTCGTTTCATATATTAATGAGCGATTTTCCTTAAATACTTTCTCGTTACAAGTTTAATATCAATAAAATTTATATAAAATATATCCAACACTTACAAAATAATAATAAAACGTAAATATAATCAATAGCAGCCGCGGAATTAACATAACAGTGGAATGTAACAAGTGCACTCACAATATTTTCTTAGTAATGTTAATATTAAAATGCAACAAAATGTATACTTTCCACTTTTATCGTTTTATCGCCCAAACGAGAACCAAGTAGAATAATAATAATATGAGCGACACGTGTTCACCGCAAAGATTACCATATATTTAGTGATATGTCAAGAGAAAGTAATATTTCCTTATCTTTTTAAGAAAGTATGATTAATTATTAACCTACCTATGATATTTATATGTTTATTTAATCAGAATGGATTAAAATGTCAAATTGTAAAAGGTTGAAAATACAACTTGTTACTGATGATATTGTTACAGACAGTATCCAATAAATCAGAATTAGTCTAAGAGTCTAATGATGATGATTGTAAAATTTTATGTTGTGTTATTTTTAACTAATAATATCGAAAAATGTTTTTACTTTCGCTAGCGATCAATGAGTGAGATAGAATCGAGAAACACACTTAGCTCTTATACCTACCGGAACTACGTATACAATATTGTCACTTTGCATAAGAGAAGTCTGTTATAAGACTGTTTTTTTATGATTAGAGTAAAGAAGTGTAACGTGGGAACAGACCATACGAACAGAAGGGGAGAATTTTAACAATAATATTCTCAATGTTTGAACGTTATTTTTTTCCAATATTTGTAATTGTGTGAACCTTCGTCGTGTTTACTATTTCTACCGAAATAAAACGAAAAATATTATGTGAACATTGTTTAGAATAATGGCAATAAAGAAATTAATTCTATTTTTAAATAATTATAAGTATATTGTTTTTTAAATTAGCCGAATGTGTTATTGTACATATGTCATATAAATAATAAAAGATTTAACAAACAGTTGGTATTTTGCTATTATTATAAAATTACATTACAATTAATACATTGATATCTTCTTTACAAACATCAAAATGTAAAAATGTATAAAATAGAGAAATACAAGCATATTCGGCTAGTGTATTCCCGCCGCTACACAATGATTATTCATAGTAAAAAAAAAAATATGTAATTGATTTAAAAATATTCATAAGGACCATTTGATATGTTAAAAAATTGAATTAATTAAGAATAAATTGACACTAGACACTTCATTATATTAACATATTTTTTTTATAATCAATAGAAACAGGAAATGCAAATTTGAAATTAATAAGTTACCTATTTACTATAATTAAACGTGTATATCTTAACTATATTAAAAACCATGATTATCTTCGATGTTATTTTTTATAATTGAGACACCTATTATTTCACGAATATCAGACATTGAGAATTATCAAAAATGCATAATATAAATCCTTGAAGTTAATTAACGTAAAGTACAAAAAGAAAGAATGACAACATGTAAGAGATCACACGAGATGTTGATATTCAATGTGTTAATACTAGACATTACATAAATATAAAAGCTCAAATGAGCACCATTAAAAGTTATCCAAAAATATTTTAATAAAAATTGATTTATGAAATTATTATTTAAAAAAATAATAAAGGTTACTTTTTTACAAACAACTTTTCTCCGACAACTAATTATATCACCAATATCGAATATGGTACCTAATTTCTAGTGTAAAGGTAAATATAAATCTTTATAATTTATATATATTTTATCGAATTTTCATTTATCCACTTTGAATTAAATATAAACGATATTAACGTTTCGGCAAGCAGAGTCACAGAACTATTTAAAATGAATGCAAGCATAATGTGAATTCTATATACAGCGACATTTTGGAACAGATTTTGAATATGATTATTATATAATACAAACATAAAACACAAGATTTAAAAAAATGTAAACAAAATGAACACACAGGCAACAGTGGTATTTGAATGTCTCGTCACGTGTAAAGTTATGAGAACCAATGATTATGACTAATATGACACTACAACAGATGTTTGCGACCAACTCAAGATGCGAACCTACGATTTTTTCCATTCGATGAAGTCGAAGAGGATTTCAAACAGCACTACATGGGTTACATGATTTATGGATACTCTTTAAGGCTGCAACTAATACTGCAACATGGCTAACTTTATTTCAAATTTGTTATTTAAAAGAGTGCTGGGAGTTTTTTTTCGCCGGCTTTTTT
>DWGJ01001539.1:0-19402 GCA_018246895.1 Aspitha aspitha aspitha
TCATCTTGTGTATCTGTTTCTGTCTCTGTATTTTATGGTGTACAATAAAGAATATTTGTATTGTATTGTATTGTATTGTCCGGGCGAACAGTATACCTACCTACATGTTTTACCTCCTTTCAAGTAAATGAAAGTGCTAAATTACTTGTATCCTTATATTTTCAACTAAGTATAAATTTTGCTATTGTTTTGTGACTTAGTTGCGTACTTATACGGTTTTTTCTGTTAACGATCGAATTTTTCAGAACATAACAGATTGGTTGTTTCTTGCATGATTACTTGTTATATAAGCACAATGGGGTATAAAGTACTATGAATGTTGAGTTGCTCAATTAGAGCCATGGCCGCGGTCGTTCGATACATGTTTCAATTGAAATAATTTGAATAAACGGCATTGGACTTATCTAGTTCAAATAAATAAATTTCGTTTAAATTTGTAAGTGCGCTTGTATTATTATAATAAACTGGAAACTTAAACAGAAACTTATGAAAAGGAATTAAATCGTGTTCCGCTGCGTAGCGAATTTTTTTGAGAAATAATTCCATTTTGATTCGGTTTTATAGTTATTCAAAGTTATTGGGTAAGTACTTGAAAGAAAATACTAAATTTTGTTTACACAACTGATAACTTGGACGGTCTAAAATAATATTCATAGCAATAAAATAAAGTTAATGTTTAATTTACACTTTTGATTTTACCATATAGTCTTAAATATTGTTGTGTCTAAAGTATGCATATAACTTTGAAGCTAAATTTGTCTCGTCCAGCAATATTGAAAATTTAAATTTTCGTCTAGTACAAAAAACGAATTTTACTTTTTGCTACTTTATAGTAGGTAAATTACTAGGTTTTTGTTTTTTAAATTATTAGGATTCATGCGAGGATGTTGAACAAATAAAAAATATAACAAAAATTGTTAATTCTATAAATTTAAAATAAGAGTAAGAGTATGTCACTGATTGTTATTATGGGCTAGAGCAGCGGTCGGCAACCTTTTAGCAGGCATGGGCCACTCAGTGGTAAAATAAACTAAAGGCGGGCCGCACTTGTAGTATAAACCCCAGAAGCCGAATATACCTGTAATATAATTCATCAAATCCCATAGAAAAAATGAAAATGCTCTTTAAATTGTTAAAACATTACGTTACGTTACGGGAAGCAAAACTGTCCTCGCTAACGTTAGTTTGTTCTCGTGATCTTCCCGCGCGTCGGCATTTATTGTTCATTCAAGTTACACACTATTGACTATAGGGTTGTTTGCGGTTCGTTCATGCATTTATTTTGATATTATTAGGACTTGTTTACAAAACATTCACGGGCCGCAAGTAAGATGTCCGCGGGCCGCATGTTGCCGACCGCTGGGCTAGAGAATAATTCTAATAGATTATTATTATTACTTACTCTCGTTCCGCACAAAAACTGGAATATAAATAAAATAGGGTTGGTGTTAAAATAAAATGTTAATAGATATACACAATAATACATATATGTTCTTAGCTTATTAACAATATATATTTTATCGTTGTGTACATAGTAAAACGTGTGATATTCAGTGAATGACATAAACCTTTCTAGGTATGTTATTCTTTTTCTTATGAAATATTCGTTTAGCTGCAACATAATCCAAAATGTAAATTTTTACATGGACACGTTTTTCCAACCGCACAGATCTTCCTCAAATGGATTACTCGCGCATTGTTAAAAGAGTGAAAGACTGCGCATTATACTTATGTACATATACATACATATGTAGGTGTGCGGGCGAACAGAGGGACTGAATAGTAACTACATACTTGGTCATTTATAAGTCGGCAATATTTTTATAAGTACGCGTAATCAAAATTAAATAAAATTATATTTTTATTAGGTACATTAAGGAAATCACAACATCGTACAGTGAAAAACCCAGCTATACATAAATGGTGTCATCACACATTGTTAACGTTGTTATATAAGTTTTTCTTAGGATTTCGACTTAGTAAAAAATATATTTATTCAACCGGGAAAATGGAAATAAGTGGCATTGAGGCCACATGCAACAGGTAGTTTTGCATTATAACTGTGAGTTAGCTTCTCATGTCTGTCGGAATAAACAGCAGTAGGTAAAAACAAGTAAGACTGGATTTCTCATTTACAAGGATTTAGCGCGTTCTATACATATGGACTTTTCCCTAGACTACTATCTTTTGGGTTGTCTAAAGTGCACCTCTGCTGTGCATCGCATTTTGCTTTATAACAACTTGTAATCTTGGGCATTTGCTGGGTGCACCAGTAAAAGGAAGTCATTCCGTCCGTAAACAATATCGTACGGTCGGAAGCTTCTTTCACGCTACAGCGGCTTCAAGCAAGTTGGCAAACAACAGGCTTCTAAAGAGCGGGCAATTTGCACTGTAACGCCCCCCCGGATACTGGCTGCTCATTAACTATGAACGATGTCATCAAGACGCTTCTTCACCAGAAAAACCGTGTTTAACAGTAGCACTCTCCACGAACGAGTGTACCGGCGAGGTGCTTTTGAGCGACCGCCGCTACAAAGTGCATATAAATTGCTCCACGAAATTGAAGCGGAGATATGAAAAGAATGCCGCAGTGAAGTTTTCAAAGACAAGCTATGGACGAACCACTTTTAAAACCACAGACTTTATGAAAGGGTAAAAATGGAAAGTGCGCAGTGAAAGAGCAGGCACTATGGTGTGTCTTGTAAAAAAAATATTTTGCAAACTGTGCTTCGCTTAGACATACGAGTAGCTGCTATTACTTTCCAAGCTTAACAATAACATGTGAACAGAAACGGTGAACGAGAATATAAAGAATACAATTCTTTTCCAGATCCAATTGTGTAAGAA
This sequence comes from Aspitha aspitha aspitha, assembly GCA_018246895.1. Lineage (NCBI taxonomy): Eukaryota > Metazoa > Arthropoda > Insecta > Lepidoptera > Hesperiidae > Aspitha > Aspitha aspitha. The sequence continues at coordinate 2,848 of DWGJ01001539.1, forward strand.
AATTATTTAAGTAGGTATAACGGCATTCTTTAAATGTCTCGAAACAGTTGCATTAATATGAGCTATAGGAATTTAACTTCCATTGAAATGCAGGTTTATTGTTTCATTTCGGCATACAAAATGAATATATTTTGCATTTCAAAGATGAAATAAATATTTTGTAAGCTAAATGCATAGCTATAATAGTAACTAATGTAGATTCAATTTTTTTTACAAGCAATGCACAACATTTATATCATTATATCGTTGTGAATTTTGTAAATGATGTATTTATAGTGAATATAAAGTTAGTAGGTTAGGTACTATTCCAAGGCAAACTTTTGTTATCTTAAGATTTATCTGAACTACTTCGGAATCTCCTCTAATTGCATTGCTCTACGAGACTCAATAATTTCTAAGGATTCGAGCAGCTGACTGAATTCGTATTTTCGTATCGTTTTAACCCTTATTTGTTTGCTTTGGTAATCAGTTCTCACATACGAATAGTAAGAAAAACTTAATAATATTGTAGTTTGGATAACTGTGACCGGTTGATAGACGTATTATTTAGCATCAGGTGTCCTAAGAGCTAAGTTTAGTTTTGCCAAAATATTTGTAATAGAAATATGATACAAAAACTGTGCTCTACTTATGGGGAGCCCTTTACTGTAATGTAAGTTTATTAATGCTAATATTATACATTATATAGAACCTAAGCTTATGTTTGATATCATGTTTAATCGAACAATTCCTTCTAGTGTCAAGTCCTTTTTATGAACCTACTTAATACGAGCTCATATTCCAGGCTTAAGCAAGGTAATTTGCAAAGCTTTGTAATAGACAGCGAGGCCGCTAGTCGTCGATTTGTTTCAGCGGATTTTCCTACCTTATGCAAATACGTCGAGATGTCGCTATGAAAAATTCTTTGATAATTCAAACAGCTGTTACCGAGTTTTGAAAGCATAAAATAATAATTAATAATAATAGTAACACAACTTAAAAAGCATTAAATAAATGAATTTATTCAATACGTTAGACGAAAAATATTAAGATCAGATTGCAATATTACAGATTAATATTTGGCTAATGATTACCAAAGATAGTGCGAAAAGCATAATGAATTTACAAAATAGAAAATATGATTATTGTGATAATTATTTTCAAAGTTACTTTATGTATTTGCGTTCAATCAAATGTTACGATAAATTGTTTCAAAAATGTTACTCATGGTGCTCAGCTAATTGAGCCTAATCGTAATAATAAGATTCTTAAAATAAATGTATGGTAACGTCGTTACAAAACCAAGTAAACATGTCTCATGTGTCTACTGTTAATCGGCTGGATCTAAGCGAAGGAGAGAGAAATTGTAATAAAAGCTGCGGGTGTACGTATAAGTAGTTTATAGTGGCCGGCGGTGGAGGCGAACTTAGACTGCCGGTTTATAGACGCATCCGGTGGTTAGACGGGCCGGACCCCACTTCCGTCGGTCCCCGGTATTTGCTGTCCGCACATGAATTCATTTATATATTACATTATCATTTTATTAATTGTTTTTACTTGACAATCTTTATTATCAAATAAATTGTAGGTAGAAGTTTTATTGCTGTTACCTTAAAATGAAGTGTTTGTCTATACTTTGTATACTTTGTATAAATAAGTGTAACAGCAAATATAAGTTGTAAAAAAAACTATAATATCCCTTTAATCAACCACCAATATAATTAGCTGAGTTAATATCAGGTTTACAGAGGACTAAGCGAAATGTAAATAAGTACGATTATGCATTCTCGACATTTCGTATTCCTTAAATTCGGCTTGAAATAGAGGCGAAGAAACCTCATTTTATGCTTAATTTAAGTTCTTTTACGGTATTCGATGAGGTAACAAGCGGAAACATTGCTTAAAATAACGTTGAATTATATGCTCGATTTAAACGATTATCATCTCTGTTGAATTTAAATTACATACCATGCTTATACCAGTATGTACGTAATTAGTTATGTAATGCTTTATAAACCAATCAAACCAATAAAGTACACGTGAAGAAAAATAAATACGTTACTTATGTGTACCGTACGAAAAAAGTTTCATAAGGTGATTAATAATAGTGTTTAAAACAATATAAGTTCACAATGCTGTCGGCCCGGAGCGACTTCTGTGTACTGTGGGTTGTCGGAAACAAGCCCCGAACACCGGATACACCTGTAATTGGAGGCTTCCAATTCCATATTGAGGTTTCTCTGTTGCGGTTTTCAATGTTAGTTAAAATATATATTTATGTGTTATGTGCAAATAAATGTCTTTGTCTTCTATGTAAATATAATGGAAATAAAAGATGAAAGTGTACAGAAATGTTATATCAGTTAATATTATAACAATAGCATTTAGCCATACAGACCTCTCGTTCGTACCTACATAGGAATGCAATACCGTTCGACGTTAGCGGCTAATGCGTTGCTGCCTGTGAGAATAAAATTTCACAGGCTGTCGCAATATTCTTTAATGCTAATGTCATCTTTGCAGCAAGGGACAATAATGATATCTTCAAGATGATGATTTACTATGATTTACTGATATATTTAAAAAAATCTATACCTATTTTATCACCTAAATATAATAATTAGGTACATATTGTAGATTGTAAAATAGATTAATAAAACTTCTAGAGATAGAATGTACCTATACGAGTATGTAAGCTGATCTTTATTTTGATGAATAATTGTATACGAAACCAAGAGCGACATACCGACGGCAAAGTTTTAATTAAATCATCGTTGGATCACAATAATTTTACTAAATTATATAACACACATAACTTACAAATTGATTTTAATAATTTGCACGACTTTAAATAGAGGTTAACACATTTATTTTAGATCTGCTGACTGCAGCCGTTTTTAAGTCCCACAGGTCTCCTATACACATATAAATAACGTTTCGTAAATTAGATTTTGTTTCTAGCATTACTTTTAATTTTACATTGCATGTCAGTATTATAAATCAAGTAAAGCTGCTATAAATCTGTAGCCCGACACATCTACTCGCAAGTAGTCAACGCGCTTGGCGCTACAAAAACAAAAATGTTCTCATTATACTGTAGTTATTCTCACGGGAAATAATGGCATATATCTGGTTGATAGCTTTTGTTCAGTTATATAGTTATATAGTATGGTATAGAATAGTATTAGATAGTTCAGTTATTTAGTAAATGTTTTCTTAAGCAATGGTAAACGTCACATTTATTTTCTATACTCTCGTCAGCAATTTTAGATAAGCTTGTCTCAGTAGTTAGGTATATTAGAGATTTATTGTCAGATATAAGTCTAATCTTCATTGTCATCCATTAAAATAAATTACATATTATGTAAGCGGTATTTTCGTATCCAGTGGGTGGTCGCAGTTTTCAAGACATGAATACGGTTGACCTGGGATGATACCAATGTTCTAATCATTTCTACCGCGAAGCAATTGGTATCAAAATAATATTAGTCGATTATGCTTATCGCAAAACTTTTGTTTCTGGGTGAAAACAGAACCCCAGCCCTCGGTTTTAGTAGTCAGGATCTCTATCCATGAGAACAAGGGGCCTTTCGAATTAACAACGAATACTAATTGAGGTAACTGACGCTAACAGTCTTACTACTACAGTTCCATTCTAAGTTCGCAGCCGATGTCTTTGTCCAACAGAAGCTACTTACCTGAAACTGCATCCGTTTAATACTTACTTCCTTGACATTAAAAGTCAGTAGGATATCTAATTATTGTTGTTACTTGATTAGTTTTAGTCGAAAGCGGTCATAGTAACGAATTTTCTTAATGTTTCGCCAAAATGCAACTAAACTCATATCGGATACCGTCGATCATAGTCTCTAAACATATACAAACCAGCGAATGAAACTAATTGCTTACTGTGTAAGAATGTTAAGAATGTGTGCCATAGTACATAAGTACCACTTCAAAATGCTTGTAAGTGATTTCGAATTGATGCATTTAAATTTTGTTTTCATTACAATATGAGTACATGACTATTTTTCATTCACATGTTCACACAATGATAAATTAATTAAATGACTATAATACACATGTTATATTGCACGCACATGCACTTTATTGTTTAAAGCAGCAATAATACGAACATAATGAATGCAATGAATGCATAGCTGACGAATAAGATTTGTATTTAATGAACACGTGATCAATTACTTAAGTCGTTATAAATATTGCGTACCTACCATACATATGTATATGTATAATGTAGGTATTGATTGATTCACTACACCTTGTCCAACTCGTGATATTAGTTATGTTATTATAGTATCTTCTTTGGTACATTTAATCATAGTTTTGAAAGTATGAAAAATTATAATCTCGGTAGAGAGTAAAGTATTTCAAAGTTTTCCCAGATTTAACGGGATCGGGATTGTTGCAGAGCGGAGAAGAAGTCGGGCCGTGTACTCGTTATTAGATGATTATCCGGAGCTGCAGACGGATTAGAACGAAAGCAGTGATTCAGAGTTACTATGTATTAAGGTAATCTTATTAGAAAGATGACAAATATCTCGTCATTAGTATAATAGCTATTCATAATAATATTTATAGTCGTTCTGTTAGTAGCTATTCAATAGGGTGCAATGTTTTACTATAACTGGGCCCATTCCATACCCGGTTATCTGAATCCAAATAAGGCAAATAAATACCTATTTTCTGGTAACCAAACAGCTGATAAACCTACATACTCATTGTAAGTACATTGTTTTATTACACGCACATACTGAAAAAAGAAATGTTTTCATCACACAAATGTTTGTCTTGGCTGAGATTCGAATACATGGCCACCGGCTAGACAGCAGACTCTCTAACCACGATATCAAGAAGTCAGTATATTAAAAGTAATCTGCTGATTCCACGAAAATTGTACATTACTTAGCCAAACATATTCAGTATATTAATCACATTTTGATCTTGATGTATCCTACAGATTTTCGTAGTACCTACTTACGAGTATATATGATTGCTACATCATAGTAATCTAAGGCTAAGGTAACACAGCTCTGGAATAAAAGAGAATGGATTGGGATTAACGCTGTTGGATGCAATAAACGAAAAGGCTCTCATAGAAGACGAAGTTGCTGGTTTTGTACTTTAACTATTTAACACCATTATCCCAATAACGTCTATATAATTATTGCATATTTTTTATAATTTAAGACAAATACAAATATGTAATTTACAAAAATCCGTTTTGTAATTTATGTATAGGTATCTTGATTAATAAAAAAGTTGTTTGTGCGAAATCGAATTTTTCCAATGTGTCACAGCTCTTCATATAAAAACCGCCCGTCATAAATAAGGGCAAACATTTAGTAGACAGATAAAACATTTCAATTATAGAGGTAATGGACTGTGAAAATCAATCCCATTAACCAGTGAATTCCAACTATCTCTAGAGTACAAACTACATCTAGCCTGGATGATTGCGTATACGAAAATTGGATCGCATTATCTAAGTAAATATGCAAGCGATTGCGAAAGCAATCAAACTGAACTTAAACATTAAGGAAATGCTATTAGTAGCACAATTCTCTATCTATATATATTTATAGCAGCAACATTGCTAATTAATTTCTTGTACGTTTTCATTATGGTGTAATACCGAGCGCAAGAAAAGAACCTCAAGAAGAAAAAAAGTTAAATCGTTACTTAATTTAAAATCATTAATAAATAAGGTACCGAGCGAAAGTTTACGATCACTTGGTACTCGTAGTTTTATTGTTCCAGCATGACTCGCGGTGCAGCGCATCACGTTCCGTGGTCGAACATTTACAGCGGCCGGTGTTTCTGTCGGCTTCGACTTGACGGAGGTAACACATATAGAATGACACCAAGCTCTCCACTTTGGACCTCCATATGTTTTTCTTTCTACATATATACAGTATAACTTTATATTCCGCTTCTAACTTTTTGAAATATTTCAATTTATAATCCATTAATTTTTCGTAGGAGAAACGCTTATTGTCATTAGTCTAATTTATTACTCGGCGTAATATGTATTTCATTTTCATAGAACAATTCATTATCCACCTATTTAATGGTTTTAATATATACGGGTATTGCCTTTATTGTAAGTGCCGATTTATTAGTTTATATATGACAGTGAATAATTTAAAAAATGTACTGGATAGTTGTACAGATAAAGGAATATTGTAACCTTCATTTTACAACCGCTTTGTATATTTATAGTTTCAGTGTAACACGTAGCAACACGTCCGTCACGTTCCAGAGCCCAACATTTACGGCTACCGGGAGCCTCCGCGCGCCGTACGAGTAGGTACTCCGACTTGACGTAGGTAACAGATATTTAGGACGACACGTGACCCTGCGACCCTTTGTTTCAGGCTAACAATATGTTTTAGCTCCATACGACTATCCAATTAAAACCTCGTCAGGAACGGTTAAAATAGAAAATTTATAGTTCTTCACTTAATTGCTAAATTATACGACTGAGAAAATTGTTGTTACTAGCTCTGCTCGCGGCTCTGCCCGCGTGGACATCAATGTGTCACAAAGTTTTTCCCGCGTAAATACCTTCCCGCGGGAATCCCAGCATAAACCACGCGACCTCTTCAGCAGTAAATCGTTATATTTCAGTCAATTTACATAAAACCGTAATGAAGTATATACGAAAACTAACCTTTCTCAAGAGTGGCACTATTCTTTAGTAAAAATCGTACAAAAATCCGTTCAGTAGATTTTGAGAAAATCGCTCAGATACAGACTGGGGACTTTTTTTATAATATAGAAATTGCATATACTTACTCGTATTTAATTATGTTCTAATCGTTATTAAAACTTCCTGACACTAAAAAAGTTTTTCTTTAATTTGTATTGTGGGCTTTTAAATATTGATTGCAACGATGAATTTTTGAATTAAAAGTGGAAATTGAATAAAAGTAAAGCGCTGTGCGATTACATATTTGGTTCATACGTAAACTTTCTTTTACTATGGAAATTTTTATATAACGTCGTCCCAATATGATACTACTTTTACTACAATATTAAATTTCATAAATAGTTTTGGTATTTGTTACCTATGTATTAAGCATAATATTTAAAAATATAGAAAAAAACTGATTGTATTAAAAATAAATAACTTAAAGATACACTAATGTGTACAGAATTAGTAGAAAAAACTTTTCACGTAATTTTGTTGTCTCATTTAACAGTAATTGGCTTAAGAAAGGTTTTTATTTAAAAACATGTTATAAAAACGTGTTTGAAAGTTAAAGAGCGCTCATTTACGGTCATTCTATTGTAAATGTGTACAAAAAGCCAATGATCGGCAATTTGTACGAGAAAACATTTGATTTTGTTCGAGTTTTTTAACCTTCAATTTGCGTAGATATTAGTAGATACTTTGTACTTTAATCAAATTTATAGTTTATGTTAATACGTTGTTTTAGTGTTATGAAATACATTGAACCATCTATACTAATATTATAAAACTGAAGAGTTTGTTTGGTTGCACGCGCTAATCTCAGGAGCTACTGGTTCGAATTGAAAAATTATTTTTATGTTGAATAGTCTATTTATTGAGGAAGGCTATATAACCTCACACTATAACCAATAGGAGTGGAGCAACTACGAGAAATGTTGCAAAAACGGGAAAATATTGATTTCCACGGGGGCGAAGCCATATGGGCACAGGTAGTAATGAATATGGCGCGTCTTGGGAGACGTGTATGTGCATCCGCATATGTGACCGATGTCTAGCAGGGTAGATATTAACTAATACTAACTACAATTATAATAATTAGAGTAATTTATGTATCACTAACCGTATCATTCCCGTAGTTCTATTAGAAATTGGTTACACATGTCTATGGTAGCAGGGACCACTGATACTGAGGGGCTGCTGTACTTTCTTCACATAAAAAGTAATTATTTGGATAAGAATGAAAATTTATTAATAGAACAAGAAAGCATTGTAAGAAAGACAATCTAATAAATAAATCGATCTGTATTGTTGCAATACTTGTACCACAACTCAAGGTCGAGTCGGTCGAATGTTATAATAACTTAAACGTCTTAAACTCATAATTATATGCAAAAATCCCGTAGCTCGACGTTTGTGCGACTAAGCGTTGTCCTGTAAAGAAAACATTAACTCTGCAAGAAAAAATAAGATAATTAACCGAAATAAAAACTGTCCATCTTTTAAGTTGGACCAAACAATAGATATTTACAAAATTTCATAGAAATCGGTTTAGTAGTTCCGGAGAACATCATACAAACGAACATCGTGACACGAAATTTTTATATATATAAAAGAAAAGATTTATCTGATTATATTCAAATCATTTATAATAATGTATTTACTTATGTTTTCGTTATTTATATATATGTACGAGTATGTAGGTTTCAGTGACCAGTTAAACGTATAGGCACTCGCATTACCTCCTGATTTGGTGGTTATACTAATAAAATAGATAGGTATATAGATAGATAGGTATCTGTAGTGAGTACTGATGGTGGTTGAAGCATGTCGTAGAGATAGTATTGACGACTACAAAAAATACCACTGTACATTCAAATAGAAGTAAAAATACCAATTTCTTATTCTCTTACATGACACAAGGCAGGAGGAAAACTAGAGAGCTGTATATCTACCGTCGAGTCAATTAAGTTCAAAGACGTATCTTCACCGAGGACCTGCAGAAGCCATCAATTTTATTCAGCGCTTTACAGCTTTAAGCGGCGCTAAGCGTCGCCCACTTCAATTGCATAGTAAAAAGTATATTGAGATGCGCCAGCAAAAGTAGCGGAATTACAATAGTTAAACTAGTATAAGGCATCTGTGAGCAAGAGCTTGGTGCATAAAGTCAGTATTTGGATTGTCTAAAAATATGTAATAACTACGTTATTTCGGTTGTACATATATACGTATAGTTAATGTATATAATTATTATTTATTATTATTATAATAAATTAATATAATATTAAGCGTTTAAATTAAATTTTCTAGTTAATGTGTCTTAGTACTTTTTTATAATAACATTGATAAAATCTCTATATATTCTGAAATTTCGAAGAAATGAAAATTTTACTTATCAAAATATGCAGAATTTTAGCACGAAGTTTATGCAAAAGAACTTTGCAGTATATTTTATCAGGTAGTTCTAAAATGCATGCTTCGAGTAGGGAACACGAACTGGATTTATGTTAATTTATTATCACAATAATGAGGGTGATTAATGAGGTTTCACATGTATTTTTATAAGTAAAGAAATATCAAATGAAATAACAGACGGACATAAACATTACAATTTAGGCAGTTACAGTTTAAGCCAACAGATATAGCCATGTATGCTTTGTGGGGTAAGCCATTTATTAGAAATTGATATAGCAACATTGGTCAACGCATTGAATTATTAGATTTAATACATTTAATTAGCAACATCATTCAAAATACGCATAGACGTTAACACGAAAAAAATTACTAGTTAAGGACTTCACTGCCTATGTCAAATTGTGTGAGGGAATGACAAGCGCACGTGAGTGCCCGAAGTAAATGCCCGGTGTCCCGCAGGAATTTCATTTTTTCCCGGACGCCGTCAACACTCGGTCGCGTGGCTTTTAATTTATCGCCGAGTCACTGCTGCATACTAATCTTCGAACCAGATGAATTGGATGGAAAAGTTTTTGACCGAAGTCTGGTTTGTACTTAAATTACTATTTGTTTATTTATAATCCATTTATTTTTCGCTGTAACTTTTCTCTTTAATATCTGTAGTTTTCTCTTTGGGAGGTGGTATACTACATATGTATACGTAAGGTTCGGCGGGGGAACTACCGCTACACCTATCTCTACTGAAAAATAGTTGTCAGGTAGGTACTATAACCATTTGTGTTTCCCTTTTTCCACAGTTTTTTAAATTTTCTTATTGTGCAATAGACTTGCGTTGTACTGCGAGCTTACTTGATGGTAAGTAAAGTGCACCTCACTTAGACTGCAGATTAAGACGTAGCACGCGCGCCTAGAAAGTACCTACATACCTATTTACTTTTGTTTTGAATAACTCCAGGTTATATTTGTGTAAATTTGTACCACGATTGTATGTTATATACATATTTCAGGTTACACTTCTCTAGGTTAACAAGTATAATATGAAACTAAAATTGTGTAATACTATATTTGTACGTTGGATATCTTAGAATCTGATACGTTTGCCATAAACGTGATGTATTCATACACGAAGTCTACCATGAATTTTGGCGCTCAATAATTTGATTAATCGGTGAACAGAAATACTAACCATCAATGTTTCTGGTAATAATACCCGTCTAGATGTCTTAAGATTTCTTTCAATTTATCCGTTGTGTTTTTTCACGCACAAATCTATATATCTATCTAGGCAGATATGTATATATATATCCAGGAATTGGTGTTTGTCGAAAGAAAGAACGTAAATGTGATAATGAAATACACCGATACGTAAGCAACTTTTAAAGAGCTGAAAATTAAAATACTGTCTAAAATAACATTTATATTAGTAGCGATCAAATATTAGCAAAGCCTGAGCTAACCATTAATTCGAGCCAACCAAAAAGTTATTCGGTGTAAATTACTGTACGACTGCAAAGTACCATTTAGTTGGACGTTTGTTGGTATATGAAGTATCGCCGCTGTAACAGCACCCAAACACAACATGAAGATCTTGCGGCATATAATGTAGTTGTGCGGGAGTTGTCACATGTTGATGTTTTCCATTACAAGCTTATAAAGTGACATATAAGAGATATAGGTGATATTTGAGTACCTACCATACGCGTTATTATTGTTATAGTTATAAAACATAAAAATAACAATACATGTTATTTCCGATATAACATGTAAGTACATAGGTATATTAAATTTTCTCTTATTGTTAGGATATTTATTTCATGTTTACACTTCAGGCTTCAGATTGCATATACAATTAGAGCAATGTGAATGTATTTTCGTACATCGTATACCCATTACCAGGTAGTTGTAATCGAATCAATATCCATGTACTTAACGCTATCTCGGAATCGGCATCCCATCCATTATAGTCGGCGCGGAGCCACAAGGACTGTCAGCAATTTGAGGCGGCCACGGAAATTAGATTATGCAAATTGGAAGGTTATCAGTCGATGCTTCAGTTATTTCAGTGTAGACATTACACAATACACTTAACCCAATGTCTGAAGCATATCGTTTATTTACAGCTAGAATACTTGATTCAATCTTAAGAATAAATGTTGTAAGGGGAAGACGAACAAGGTTTCGTCGTTAATGTACGTTTTTGAAATCATAAAGTTTAGCAGTAGGTACATGAAACTATACATATGGAGTTCTTTGGCTTAGGTACAAGACGCAATTCAGTCGATAGAATGTGCTTCAACTTTGCAAACTACGTGAACTTTGGTAACCTAAGAGTAGCTATCATACGTTGTTTGTCGGAAATATAGACTCAGTTCAAAGGCGTTATCTTCACTGAAGGGGTTGTCTTACAAGCAACTTGACCGAGAATGCTTGTATAACCGCAGCGAAATTTAATCCGATTTACCAATATTTTTGTTCTCTACAAGACATGTGTAAATTTTAATTTATTTATAACAACAAAACACATGGAAGTATAACAGTGAAAATGATGAAAGTTGACAGGTAGTTGGTAACATGAGTGCGAGCTGCATTTATTTCAATAGGCTTGAAATACAACTGCGAGCGAATGACGGCGTCACAGAAACAATTACTAAAGTATCCCATTGTTTATTTCATAAAACAAATGATATGACAGTACATTGTGTGCCATTAAATTAAGCACCAACTTCAAAAGACAGGAAAAAATAAGCGTAGGGAAAGTTCCCGCTTTATTCGTGGCGCTCGTACTCGTATGTTACAATGAAATATTTGTGTATAAAGTAGCCGGCCCGCTCGCTTGCATGCTAAGTTGTTCTCAAAAGGGTTCGCTTATAAACAATGTTACAAATATGTTTAACATGTTATTATTTATTCAATATGAATTTGTACATAGCCTAAATAACTGATTTGTGTAAAGATGACAAATACGCAAATATTATGCGTATTATATTTATTGCTTTTCATAAGCAACAAATTTCATACTACTTTTATGCTTTAAGTAAGACTAAGACTAAATATTGTATATGCGAAGAAATTTTGAACAAAAAAATAAATTGATAGAATTAAGGCTAAAACAGCATGGCTTCATCTTTAATTTACTTATGCCGCAGAAAGCTCCTGGAGAGGTTGTTACGATGGAGATATATTAGAAAAAAAATCAGGTAAAACTTTAAACATTTATAAAATGTGTCGAACTTTTAATCCATTGGTACATTTTTATTATTGTTTTATCATTACGTCGGGTCCCTTAGGGGGTAGGCAGAAAGCACCGGAGTGCCAAAGATCTCTATCCTTGCAAACCTCATGTGCTTTTTCTACATTCATCTCTCTCTTCATACTTACTGTCCTACCTTAATCAAACATTTCTACAAATAGGTCAAATATTTCTACAATTAATTTTAATATATGCACTTTAATGTACGTATTATAAGAATTTGCAGTTAAACCTACGTAAGGGGAAAAGTAACAAGACAAAATCCACATTAATGACTTTTACACTAGAACATAAGACTCCTTAAAGCGTTTTCAAACGCGTACATAGCTGGTGGTATTTTTATTAGCTCTTACCGAATATTCTAGTATGTTCAAGACCGTATATTTTCTAACAGAATTCTGTTCTTACTTATGTATATACGCGAACATAAACAAAAATTTACTGAAGTATCTTATTAGGGGCGGCTATATTTACACTTCAAATGCGATTTCATTATTATTTTGATGTCGATGTCTTGAATGGTGGCAGTCGAATTATAAATGAACAAATTAGGACGCTTGAGTCTCGTTCGATCACAAGGAAATATTGCGGGAATTGGGTTATTAAATTATGGTGAGATGAAAGAAGACGAAGGTAAACAGAATTGTATGACCGCAAATATTGGGACATATTCAAGGCTAATGCTCTGCTGAAACACGCAATAAGATTTGTAGAGGCGTGGAATCACAGGCACAATATGTGAACCATAAGTATTATTATTTTAAATACTCATGACACTACGAAAGTAATTGACACACCTCTAATCTATTCCGATATATGTATAACTTTCCTAAAATAATGTCAAGGTAGAATCGTAGCGGCTGAGTGTATGCGATTGGATAAAAAAAGCTACATATTGTAATAATTTGGTGAACATGTCAAATAGGAAAAAATTAATATTTTTTTAATCACTACTCCATATTAGTTTAGAGGTTGGTCGCAGATGCCTAGCTATTGTTGAGGCGTAAGATAGTTGTTTCTAGTACGCGGAACGGCATCTACATCCTTCAGACTAATAACAAAATGTTGTAATAAAAACTGCTCCACGTTAGCAATATGTATGGCGGTGGTACATCCTCGGGCGATCCGATAATTGTAATATAATAAGTATGAACCAGCCTTAAAATAAGATTTATATTTTATTTAATTATGTAATTATTTAGTAAAAAGAAAATAATAACAATTCATCTTCTTTAGTTAGTATAATGAATACTATCGCATGTATTATTTAGTAGTAAACTGAATCGTTATACTCAAACTGGCATTTGAGATGCACGTAGCAATAGGTGACGGAGGCAATAGATACTTAAAAATTTAATCAGACGTTCAAGGCTGTTCTCCATATTCCTTTTGTTCGATATTTTACCTTTGTAGAAGGATGCTTGCGACGTTTTGTATTTAAATGATTCTATTCTATGAATGTGTGAACTGTGCACGAGTTTTGTAGTTAATAAAAAAAAAAAGGTATTTGATAACATTGCATGAGAAGTGTTGAACGTGTGTAAAATATAACTGGCTACTAATAATTTTCAAAAAGTGAAATATTTCACTTATATATGTCTAAAATTAATATTTTAGCAACAAGATATTATAAACGACGACGAACCTACGTTCGTTTCTGACAGCCTAGGGCAAGTATTCGCACGTTCTGATGTTTATTATGGGAATCCGATATAGCTTCATAGGAAGCGAGTCGGCAATTAAGGTCGAACCAATTACAGTTTCCATGTTCGCGAGGAATTAGTAATACCCACTTATTTCTCTACATACATAACGTAACGTGAATTCGCGCACAACCACAAGTAAATCTTATGATATTACTATGAAGTATTAAACCAAACCGCGCTCGCCTTTCTCCATATTAGGTATTAGTTATCAAGAACGCCGACTTTTAGGTCGGTTTTATTGTTTTACTATCTTTTGATGTTATCGTTTTTCTATGTATGTACTTTGAGTGCGATCGACTTTCACTTTATACTGTTTTCAGATCCAGATTTGGAGCTGTGCAAGTTCGTATGTAAATGATCGATGTTGACAAATCATTCTAAGGAATTGCAGGTTTTTTTTTATTAGAATACAGTAGCAAACGAGCAGGCAGCAGCGACAAGTGGCCACTGCCGCCCATGGACATCTGGAACTGACTCCTAACAGGGCTGTAGGGAGCTGACTGTTAGTATGAATTCAGTTAGTATAGGTGTTAATAAGAATTGGTGAGTATTCTTTAGTAACAGGACTGCAGGAATGGGAATGTTAGTGATATTAGCCCAGTTAGTATGAGTTAGTAGGTGCAGTTTAAGTGTTAGTAGTTGCCTTATCAGAAGTCGGTCACAGATCTTTTCTTAGTCCGCGTGTCCATAGGTTGTAGGCGTTACTCTATGCGCTGGTTAAGTGCGGATTGGCAGACACATACTTCAAAAACATTAATTACTTTTATAACATCTGTAAAGTTGCCACATTTCCTTCGCGGTTATAGGGAATGATATTAAAAATTTTAAGTTTTAATACATAACAAGTCAGAAAAGCGTGCCAGAAATAAGCAATTTAATGCTTGTGCTATAATAACCGGACAGCTGATAGACGTACATACTATATAACTAAAACTTATACCGATATTTTTGGGTATTCAAACACCGAACGAATATAGTTGTTCATAGCACAAACGTTTGTTTTGGATAGGAATCGAAGGTACTACAATAAAGCGTATTGTGGAAATACTCTGAATATTCCAAATTATACTGTCAAGACCCAACAATGCTTATCTGCGTTGATAAAAGTTTAAATTTTATTCCACCAAATTAGTGAGACAGATAAATCAGAACATCAGGTGAGTAGTAGAGCGTAATTAATGTATTCACGGAAGCGAATGATAGAACAGCTAGCGTATTTAATTAAGACCAAAAACAAACATTGCGTACACACGAATAGGATTATCACGTGGAATTACATTACGTCCGTTATAAGACTAGTCCTGTAGGACAGATGGAACGGCGATTTCAATGTAACCGTGCATATTAGTCATAATGTAAGGTTCATGTTAGTCAACGTGCTCAAATTAGTCAGTTAGAAATTAATCAACATTCAAAAGCAATTTCTTTGTTATTGACTAACATGCCCGCAAACATATTTTAATCTTGGTCAGACGTTATGTGAGAAGTAGTTGCAAGTTCAAAGACATTGTAGGCCTGTTTGCGTTAAACAAACTTTCCATAATAACTCAAGTAACAGGCATTGGAAATATGTTTATTGTTTTCATTACTCCGACAGCCGGTATTCAGTGCATTTTATAAGGCATAATAAGATAACCGTTCGCATGAACAATTAAGATATTTACGCAACAATGAATTATAGTTTACGATTACCATATGAGCTTACTATCGTATGTCTTGACAAACACAAATTTGGATATCGATGCCTAACAATGCTTTAATCTCCACGTATTCTGACACTTCATATACGACTCTATTGCTGGGTGTTAAAGGGGCTTTTGCAATGTCAGTTGTTACCGGTTAAGTCCAGTTCACACCGGTACATACTGGACTAACGCAGTGAGCTCAAATAAAGCGATTTAATTGAACCTTCAGTGTATGAGGTTGACCCCTGACTTGTGTTAACGATTATGATTTAATAAGGACTACTGAATTGGGCCAGTTACAGCTGCGATATGACAGCGATTTGCGCAATTAAGTTTAGTGGGTTAGTCAGTGGAGCGAAGAAACTGTCGTATTTAATTTGAATTGGTTTTAATTTAAATATTTTTCATACGGTAAGATATCGGTTTGCACTAATTGCTTTTCATTTTATTTTAAACGTTTCTTATCCTCTATCTATCCTTTCTTATTTAATTCCATCGTTTTTAGTAACTTACCTATTATATTGTAACTCATGTACGTTGATGACTAAAATAGTTTAGAAATAATTCGGCGCTAAATACATAATAATATTATCTCAGCAACTAATTTGACATTTTGCAAAAAACTCAACTGATATTGTTTGAAAAATTTGGAAACGTAATTTGATATATTCAAAATTCATGTTTATTATATACAATGTGAAAGTAATATATATAATAATAATAATAATAATATAATAATAATAACACTTTATTCACGGCAAAAATACAGCAATACATACAAAAATAAAAAATAATAATAAAAATGTAG